>PVLA01002836.1:0-114489 GCA_004027455.1 Hydrochoerus hydrochaeris
CTCCCTTGTCTGTCTCTAAATTCAGGTAGTAAATGTGGTCCGAGCGGACTCCAGGGCCCTTGCTGTCTATATGTACCCCATGGACTCTTCAGATGTTTTGATGTAGAAAAATGAAAGTGGTTGATGCCAGGGACAACATACACAATGTACAGAGTTTTATATAATACTAGGTATTTTTTTGTAATACAGATTTTGTAATATTAAATTGTATGGCTTAAACGCATACCGACATCCATTTTTATTTTGAAATTCTCCTGCCCCGTGGGCTCTAGAGGGGGCCCTAAGGTACTGTCCAGTTGCTTGGTGGAATCCTATGGAGTCTTGAAAGTGGGTCCAAGGCCACACTCCTTGATGGAGCTGGCTCCTAGGAGCCACAGGAGCAAGTCAGGACAGATGCAGAGACAGGAACAAACCTGGAGAGACAGTGGCAGGAGACCCTCACAGCCAAGGGCCTGCTCATCCCCCTAAAGTGCAGCACCTCCTGGATGCTCCAGGATGTGGGGCGGGAATGGGCACAGAAGGACCATGTCCACGCGACAAGCCTAGGTCTGGATAGTGAGTGTCCAAGCTCAGGTCACAGGGCTCCATCTCTGCCTGTCATCCTCAGATGGGCCCCATGGCTCACCCTGCTCCACTTTCTGCCTGACCCTGGGTCCAGTCCAGCTGGGCTACAGTGGTAGTGACCACCTTCTGGACCACTCTCCCACTGGGCATTCGGGTGAGGCCACAGTAGAGGGGCCTCTCCACACACCCCTCCTCTCCGCCTGCCATCCTGGACATTACCTGGCTCCTGCCTGGTTCCACCTGAATGCAGGTTAGGGAGAGCAGAAGCATCCCCTCCTCCAGGAAGTCCTCCAGGATCATCCACCCAGTTTACTCAGCTTCCCCAGATACACCTGTCTGATGCCTTCATGGTATTCTAACAGTGTGCAAACAGCTTTCTTGACTTGTTTATATTCTTCCTCCTTAAACGACAAGCTAATTCGGTGCAGGAAGTATTTCTGTTTGCAAACTTCGAGTCCAGCAAGACCCTTAGTAGGAATGCAGATCTTGGGCAAGGGAACCACTAGTAACAGTCATGCCAAGGAATGGAGGGTTGAGTAACTTGCATAAGGTCACTCAGTGGGAAGTACTAGGCTGGGGACCTGGGGAAGGTGCCTCATGCATGCAGCCCTCTCTGGCCAGGCCCACCTCTACCCCAAGCTCCGGCACTGAGAGGACAGTAGGCAGAACCCCTTGCTCCTCCTTCACAGCCTCACTGGCAGGCAAGAAATGTCCTTGGAGACCTCTGTTCCTAGGGACCCATCCTTGCCCAGGGGACATATGCAGGGCAGCAGCCACATTAATGGTGAGCAGATGGTGCTCAGCATTCAGAGCAGGGTCAGGGAGGCTGGGCCACCCAGCAAAACCACTTATGCAAAAATTTAACCCAGGGCACTGAGGCAGGGAGAATATAAAATGGGGTGAGGAAGAGAGAACCGTCAGCTGCAGGTGGGCACACAGGAGCAGCAAGTTGGCAGGGGTGGCGAGGGAGGGAGGCAGGCAGGCAGGAGCCTAGAGGGAGATGCAGCAGCTGCCTGGCTGAAGGGGCCTCTTGGGTCTTTTTGCTCCCAAGCAGTGGGCACTTGGGGGAGCAGGCACCAGAGCACTGGTACAATCACTCAGAGACTGAGGTTCCCTCTTGCCTTTCCTGTAACACGCATCTGAGAGGCTTTCCCACCCACACAGGGATGTTTCAGTGGTGAGCAAAACCGGAAGTCGGGGGTACAGCTAGCACACAGATGGACATCAGATGCCTGGAAGGGACACCTAGTGTTTGACCTGGCCCTTCTGGCACCAGCTATTGGGTACCACCAATGAGCACAGTTCCTGGGGACCCTCTGGATTCCTGTACTCCCAGCATGGTTTGAATAGCGAGTCTAGAAGAGCCTGAGTCGGGATAGGTGCTCTCTGGCTGGGGTGGGTGCTGTGGTCACATCATTGGGCAGACGGGGATGCTGAGCTCAGGGAGGGGAGAGGGCAGGCCTGAGCCCCTGGGCAGTGTCATTGGGTAAGGATGATGACACCGGAAGCAGCAGCCACAGAGCTTCCCCTGTGTTATGTGGGACATTTGGACATGCTACACACATGTACATGCGTAGCCACAGCACAGATGTGCTCAAGGCATAACACAGGCTTGTGCATGTGAACTTCAGGAGGCTGAGACCCAGGTGCTCACAGCAGCCCCTGAAGAAGGTCCTGCTGCCACCACCACATGTCATAGGTGACCAGCCAGGCACAGGGGAGCTGAGGGACGAGCCAGTGCGGGGACGGTGGCTTTCTTCTAGTCCCCATCCTTGCTGCCGTGTAGAGCGTGGCGGGCATGGGGATGAGTGTGTGCACACACACTTTCACACACGTGTGTGTGGACAGCTAGTGGGCTGCAGCGTGGGCTCAGGGACTGCAGTGTGGACCTGGATAAAGCAGCAGTGACACTGGACTCTTCTGCTGGTGTCCAGGAAGCTGGGGCAGAGGTCTGTGCCCCTCTCTGCCCAGGGGAGCTCTGAAAACTTCTCCCTGAGAAGTGGTTACCAGCTCGGAGGGCTGCTTCCTTTATATGAAAACCATCCTAAAGTACAAGCGGCTCTTCCCGAAGCTGCTCTTGCTGTGGCCAGTCCTGCCACACTGTCATGGAGTCCTGGCCGTGGGCACATCTAGCTCCAGGGGAAACCTTGGGATGGCAGAAGACACAGGCTCCCTGCACCCCAAAGGCCAGTTTCTGAGCTGTGACAGCTACTCGTAGCTGCTGGCCTAGGGACCCTTCTTGGGAAGCCCCTTATTACCCTTCATTTTAGGTCAAACACTCAACCTTTGAATTTTCCTAGTGCATTTATTCGCTTGCCCTTTAGCGATTAGTGCTTTGGGACCAAAGAGTCATGCCCGGCGAGCTCCTGCCGATTTCTTAATGGCCTTGGCCTCTGCTGACCTTATTTTTTAGCAATTTCCACTCCAATGACTGCTCAGTGAGAGCTCAGATATATTAGAATTGCGGGGAACTGTTCCATATCAAACGAACTCTCCCCAAAGAGGCGGACAGAGGCAAGAAACACAAAATTCAACTCCCTGGATTCATGGTGCAAAATTGAGTTACTGATGCAAATTTCCAACCAATTTTTTTGTTTTCCTCCAGGAGCTGGAGTGAAAGAAACTGGGAAAATTGGATGACAGTCGGACCCAGACAGTGGCTGATTGCCCTTGGTTGTGCTGCAGCTGAGCAGTAAGCCTGGCACCAAAGTCACTTTCTGATTAAGAATTGAATTCAGGAGAAAGAGCGGTGTCTAATAAACAACCCCTCTGGGATGTTCTCCTGTTCCCTCTCACTGGGACAGAAAGATGCGTGGAGGGGTAAGCAGTCAGGAGTGCTGGGGGAAAACCCATCAGAGCGCAGGAGGGGGTCCCCCTCTGATGGCTGCAGACAGAGGTCCCCCTCTGATGGCTGCAGACAGGGGTCCCCCTCTGATGGCCGCAGACAGGCCTGCTTCTCAGAGCCCCACTGCTGGGAAGCATCCTAGATATGAGGTACTGATCCTGATCCATCTCAAACCTACAAAGACCCATGTGAAAATCAGTGCCTGCCGTTTGGAAACCAGTGGGCTCTCCTCACTCTCCGGGGACACAGCTCTCCTATCAGGCAGCCACAGTGCTTTTACATGTGCTCTTCTGGCCCCTTTGACTATCTGTTCCCCATCTCCTCCATCTGAGAAATGTTAAAACCCCTGCATATAGTCACTTTATCATGAAGACAAGTGACCTAGAGATCTGTTGCTCTTTGAGCCTGATTCAGCTGCTCCTGGGTGGGTCCAATTCTTTCTTCTAATGGGCTCTGGCCATGCTGAGGCTCCAGGTCTGGGGTCAGGCTTGAAGTTCAAGGTTCCAGAACCCTGGCTGCTGTATCCTTCCCTGAACTTGCACTTCTCACACGTCCCAGCTGATCCTGTACCCCAATGATCTGTGATGCCTCCAGATCGTACCCTGGATTCCCACATCTTTAAGAGCCAGCCCTGTGCCCCTGCATCTCTGCAAGCCCAAGACCTCCCCATGTGGTATCAGGATTGAGCAGCCTGTCTGTGCCTGGTCCTCCTGCTAACCTACCCACAGAGCTGATCCAGGCAGCAGAAGATGGGGAGTGAGCAGGGGGCAGGCACAGCAGGTCCTGGGGCACCAAGCTTTCCCTGCACATTCTCACCCCTGAACACAGCACCCTTAGCCCCTCCAGGCCCTGGAGGAAGAGTAAGCCGCCCTAGATGAGGGCCAGGCAGGCAGGACCAGCACGGAACGTGCTCCCTCCCTGGTTCTCCACAGAGCTGAGTCTGGTGACAGCTACCTGGTCTGCCTTGGGGGAAGTGGCTTCCTGGGAACCATCCTCATCCTTCCAGACACCAACAGGACAAATTTATCCCCTCACATCTGACAGCAATGCAACCGAGCTCCCAGTGCCAGCTCCCACTGCCAGCGATTTGCCCAGGACTCAAGCTGGGCCAGGCCGATGTGACCAGACGCACTGTTTCCAGCCTAAACCCTGACAGGCCTTCCCACAGGTCAGGGTGACTGAGCGGCCCATGTCAGGATGGATGGGGCCTGGTCATTGTCACCTCTTTTCCAGGTGCTCTCCTGGGCCCAGCCCCTCCCCCAACCAGCATGTGTCCCTTGATCCAGCAACTTCTCAGAAGAAGCCTCCTCCCTACTCCTCCTCCGCAGGGCTGTTTTCTCTGCCTGGCCCCTGGCCTCTTCAGGGAAAAATAAGCAAACTCCTGACTCCCTGCCCCAGGGGGTGGCCCAGGGATGCCATCATCTTGCCCCAGACACCAGCCAACTCTTCTTTGTCTGGGAGCAGCGGCACCCTGATTTTAGCCTGGCTGGTCTATTGTGTGACCATCAGGGTCAAGGCTGAAGGGGAGAGACCCACCCGTAGGGTGGCCTAGAAAAGGCTCTGTTACCAGGTAACCATTGAACTGGGCAGCACCTTGACCTCTTTTAGAAAGCAGAGTTGCTCCCTAGCTCTGCCTTTGTGTTCTTATGGGGCTGGGAAGAAATCCTCCACTTGACTCTGACCTCTCAGAGAGGCTGAGTAACTAGCCCAGGGTTAGCCAGCAAAAGTAAACCCGTTCTCACCACGGGCCCCCATGTCTGGTTCCTGGCACCCTTTCATGGAAATAATGGGGAGTTTGCCAGACATTTGCTGGAAACCCCACCGTCACGTCAGGACCTCTATCTGCCTCTCAGTGGAAAGAGCTACTTTGTCAGCCATGGACTGGGCCACAGGGGCAGAAGCCTAGATGGACAGGTGGGGGCTGCAGGCTCCAAGGGCACCTAGGTGCAGTGACCAAGTCTCTGAACCTCTCAGCTCCTGATGGGGGCCATGGCATCTGATGGGGGGCAGGTCTGCACCTCGGAACACTGGGACCTTGAGTAAGACACCTAACTTTTTAAAGCCTCAGTCTGTTGCCTGTCAAATGGGGCAACAAAATGGCCCTAGAGGTGGGCGGGGGCAGAACCCAGCCTGCTGGGCAGCAGGGAGCTGACCACTGCCTCCCACTGTTGCTCGGCTGTGTTCTTTCTCCTGGCCCAGGTAGTTTGTTGGTTGCAGTGGCATTGCCCCTCTGGCCACTTTCCCTGAAGCTCATGGCCCAACTAGGCTCAGGAATGCAGCATGGATGGCAGAAGCTTGTCACTTCCAAAAGCAGAGCCTAGTGCATTTGTTTGCAGCTCACGACAGAGCCTGACCTCAAAGGCAAATCCCTTACTCAGACTTCATTCCCATGGCTCTCACTAGCCCTCACCATGCAGCCCCCAGAATTTTCTGGAAACTGCTGCCTAGCTTAGGATGAGGAGGTGAAGGAGACACAGATCAGTGCTAATTAGTTTCTCTGCTTGGAGAGCTCACTCCCGCTCAGCCTTGGTTAGCAGGGCTCTAGAAGGAGGAACTGGGTGGCTTCTCAGGAGTCGTGGTCCTGTCTGCCCCAGTGGAACCTGGCCCATGGAGGAGACACAGGGCCACATTTATATCTGTACACAACTGTCTGGAGCCAGCTCCTGCTCCCCAAGCTCCCCATCTAGGTTCAGGGAGCATTTACCCAACAAAGAACCCAAATGAAAGTCCCTGGCCTGGGCCCAAGGCCAGAGTTCTCAGAGTAAAAGGAGAGGAGGGTGCTCTGGCCATGCATGCCTCACAGAGGCTGCTTCACCTGCTCAACCAGGGCCACTAAGAGAGGTGGCCCAGCTGTGACAAAGTCAGACACGGGGCACAGAGCTCTCTGCAGGCTCTCGGGCAAGGTGTACATCAGCCTCCATGTGACCCAGTGACTCCACTGCTGGCACAGCTACCAAAGACGTGAAGACAAGTAGGGAGTGCACATGTGTCCATGAGCCTGCATGGTGGCTCTGCTCACAAAAGCCCCAGGAGGCAGAGACAAACTGGCACCCATCTTCTAGAAAATAGTGGAGAAAATGCAGTGTATGTGGCTACTGTGAGATATGATATCCACATACACAGATATTCACATTAGTCAGCTTCAAGTTACTGTATCACAAGACCTGAGGCAAACTGCTTATCAAAAGGTTTATTCAGTTCACAGTCCTGGAGGATCCAGCCTAAGGCCAAGTGGCTCTTTTGCTTTGGGTCACTGGAGAGGGCACATGCAGCAGAAGTGTGTGGCAGAGCAAACTTCTCACTTCCTAAGCCAGGAAGCTCAGACAGAGGATGGGCTGAAGTCCCACAGTTCCCTTCAACTGTGTCCTCCTAGTGACCTCAGGACCTCCTCCAAGGAGCCCCCTCCTAAGAGCCACAGCACCCCAAAAAAGTACACTGGGCCTGGAGATCAAGCCCTTAACACTGGGGTATTTGGGGCACAGTTGCTCAAACCATAGTATATATAGAATGTGGTCAGAGAAGAGGGGATGTGACTCAGACATTAATAATAAGAGCGAAGCATGAACACATACTGCCCTCATGATGACCTGCAAACACACAATGCTCAGTGTAAGAAGCAAGGCATGAAAGGCCCCTCCTGTGTGATTCCGAGTATGGAAACATCCAGAATGGGTAGGTCCAGAGGCACGGAGCAAAGAGCTGCTAGTCCAAGGCTGGGAGGGGCAGTGGGGTCATTACAAATGGGCCTGGGAATGTTCTGGACCTGGGCAGAGCCCATGGCTGCACAACCTTGTGTGTTCACTAAATGCACTGAATTGTTCCCTTTCAAATGGTTTCAAATGGTAAAAATTTATGTATCTATATTTTATCACAATTGGAAGAAAAAAAAAAACCGGGCAAGGCGGCACACACCTGTCACCTCAGCACTCTGGGCAGATGAGGCAGGAGGGTGGTGAGTTCGAGCCTAGCCCTGGCCACTCAGTGACTCAGCAGGACCCTGACCCAAACTGCAAAAGGGCTGGGGATGTCGCTCAGTGCCAAGGCCTGGGTGTGACACCCGCAGGGCTATCAAAATAGTGACAAGAAAAACTAAGTTACTGGACCAGTGGGGCTGGGAGGAGCTCTGTGGCCCTGAGATCATGTGCGCATGGCTCCTTCTTGGGTCTGGACAATGGCCAAGTCACCTCTTCACACAGGCTATTGCACACGCAGTTTCCGGCTCTGCCTGCTGCCCGACTCTTGGGCACCAGCTTGCATCTGGTTTATTAGAGTCTGGCTTTATGGCCCCTCTGGCCTGTGGCTGGGGCTCTGTCAGGGGGTACAAATCATGCCTGTGACCTTGGACTGGGCCCTTCCAGGGCCCGAGGCTCATGGCTGTTCAGCTGCAAGCATGGACGCTGTGAGTGGCTTTGGCTCCAAGAGGCTCTTTGTTCTCCACAGCCTGATTCCAAGGCGGGTGGCTTTCTAAGCAGGCTGCTTTAGCAAAGTAACAGTTATTTCTCTATCTTATATTAATTAAAGACAAACATGTCTGCCTGCCAGAGCAGCTGATCAGTTGGTGGGTGGAACAGGTCCGGAGAATTCCAGGAAGCGTCTACAAAACGCTCTGCCATGGTACAAAGAGGCAGGGGCCCCCACACCCTGGCTTCCTGCACAGCTTTGCCTCAGGTCTGTGGGACTCAGGGACTCATGCCAGAACTCACGGAACCTCTCTCAGCTTCAAACTCTTGAAAAAAACAAATGAGCTTTATGGGCAATGCCACTCCCCCGCAGATCACAGTCAGGGCCCCAACACCACACTGTGGTGCTCCCTACTTGCCCCTCTGGGTCTTTCTTGCATTGGTCCTGGAAACAGCTCATGACTTGGGTCTTATTCTTGTGGGACTCCCTCCCCTCTTGGACTGTATCCCAGGACAGCCTGCAGGGATGGGGGGCTTCTGATCTGAAGGACAGACTGCTTTCACTCACCTTTCCTGCTTTATTTCCACTCTAAATCAAACTATAATTTGGGAAAGATTAAAAATGTGCAAAAGAAGGGGAGCCCCAATGACCAGGGCAATCCAGGAGGGCATCCTGGGGGAGGTGTCCTCCGAAACTCCTTCATTCTTTTGGCTACCTAGGGAGAATTTCTAGGTAGCCAGGCACTCAGGGAGGGCCTTCCGGGAATGAGCAGGGGGAGCTCAGGAAACTGTCTGCGTTTGTACTGCAGTGGGGAAGGCAGGCAGTTTTCAGTTCTCCTGGCAACACTCAGGAGCGTGAAACTGGGCTGCTGCTAAAAGGGAACCAAACGCCTCCTTCCGAATCCACCTGCCTGCTGCTAACAAGGCGGCCCACGGGAGAGGACGTGGACACTGCACATGCCACTGAGGGGGAGCGCCCTGCTCCAAGCTCAGGGAGGAGGCCGGCTATGACGCAGGCACTGGTGGGGGCTGGACGGGGTGCTGGGCACCAGGGAGAGCACAGACTGTGCTGGGCACAGGGGGAGAACGCGGGGGGCGAAGGTGCCCGGGAGGCTCATCTCCAATGGATGTGAAATCCAAGCAGGAGGAGGGGATGGAGCACCTCCTGCAGATCCGGCTGCAGGCTGAGGCCCCGGGGCCAGGTCCTTGGGTCCTGTGTGGTCCATTCAGCCAGGGCTTGGCCTCCAGGGCTGTGCTGTCAGGAAGTGCTCAGAAGCTTTGAGGGGCCCGGGAGCAGCAGCCCCCCGAGTTTGGCTGCCCTCTGTCTCTTGGTTCTGGTTTACACGTGACTGCTGCTCCTACTCAGGCTCCTGCCATGACACGTTTCATGCACCAAGGAATCCTCTGCCCCTGCTGAATCTGTGACCCTGGCTCCTAGAACTGTGTGCTAAGGTACACTTTCTCTATATAGTGCCGTGAAGCTACCACAAACACGCATGCACACGCACACACGCACACAGAATGCTGTGCTCTCCAAGGCCCTTTCTTTCTCCATAAAATTATGAGTATATTTAGACAGGCGCATGCTTTCCAGTTAAGCTTCACCCTCAGGGTGGGTAAGGGATGTGAATGATTAAGTGAAAGCCACCAAGAGAACCCTCGACACTGCGAAGGCCCCCAACGTCTCCCCCAAAGTCATCAGGCTGTTATATTTTCAGCGCCTGGCTTCCTTTGTCGGATTTATTGCCTATTCATATGTGTCTGCCCGCAGCAGCCGTCGGATGGTACAGGACAACACAAACTCAGTTCTTCCCATGGCATCCCTCCGCAGTGACCTCGAGGCTTCTGTGACCAGCAAGCCAGTGGTTCCGCAGCAGGTGCCAGCTTGTGGTTCCCTAACTCAACTCTGACACCCCCTACCTGGACACAGGGTTAGAGCCACGGGGTGAGGGCTCAGTCTACAAGACTGTCCCCCGGGTGGTCACCTGTGCTTCTGACCTGCTGGCTATAAACCACGATCCCTCTTCAGGTTCAGTTGATCTGCTAGAGTCACTCACAGAGCCTGGTCACCCCCAGGTTAACTGATGAGTGACAGAGGGTATTGCAAATGCTGCAGATGGACCACAGGAAAAGAAGCCCAGGGCTGGGCACCTCGGGATGGGTGTGAAGCCTCTATGCCCTAAGCCCACAATCCTGTAGGTACCTCCTCAATTCAGGGGTCTGGAAGTGCCCCACATCCTGCCCTTCTGGTTCCTATGGGAGACTTCATGACAGAGGCAGGGGTGATTATGTCACTGGCCATTGGTGACTAGTGTAACCTTTGGTCCTTCCCCCTTACTGGAGGCAGGGCTGATAGTCCCAACTTTCTAATCTTTCCTTCTTCCTTCCTGTGACCACCTCCATCCTGAAGCCATCTGGGTCCCCAGCTACCAGTTGCTTACACACAAGGCACTAACCCTTCTGCCAGTCCAGGGATTGGAGGAGCTTTAGGAAATGAGTCAAGGATTAAACACACTTGACAGTATCACAGGATGCCACCCATTCACTTTTCTCTGCTGCATAGTACTCCAGGGACAAGCAGATTTCAGCATCCTGATACTTCCTTGTTAATGGACCTTGCATTGCTTCCAGCCTCTTGCTACTATAAACAGAGCCACTGGGAACTTTCTTTGTGTTCCTGCCTCAGTGAATACCTCAGGGCATGAGCCACGTGTGCCACCAGTTCATACATGAGGCATGCGCCTGTAAGTCCAGCACGTCCTAAAGAGACTGCAATTTTGGATACTGTTTGTTTCTCTGTTTTGCATTTTTTTTAAATCCAAAAGCTCTGGGCCTGCATTGTGCAGTATGAGGGGCTGAGCTGTGTCCCCTAAAACAGGACATGGAAGTCCTTGCCCCAGCAGCTCAGAATGGGACCTCCTTTGTTTGTTAGATGGAGCCAAGATGAACATTAAGATGAGTCATCTGGTTTGGGGTGGGTCCCCTTCTAACACAACTGGTGTCCTTGCAAGAAGAGGGGAACCTGGACACACATGGGGAGGGAGGAGAAGCCAAGGCTGAGTGACACAGCTGAAGCCAAGGATCCCCAGCAGTCAGGAGTTGCAGACTTGAGAACTATGGTTAGGGTAAGTGTCCCCAAAAAGCCCAGGTTTTGAGGGTTTGGACTCAGGGTGGCATAGTGGGAGGCAATGGAACCTTTGAGAGTTAGAGCTTTATGGGGGGCCCTCGTGTCACTGAGAGTGTGCTCTTAGAGGGGACTGTGGGAGCCCAGTCTCTCCATCTTGTGTTTCCTGGCTCATGATGTGAGCACGATCCCACCACGACGTGCTGCCTGGCCACAGGCCCAAAGCTATGGGGCCACTCAGCCATGGACTAGAGCTCCCAAAAACGTGAGCCAAAATAAACCTTTCCTCTTTATGAGGTAACTGCCTCTGAAGTTTCATTACAGGGATGGAAAGCTGATGAATGAACACAGAAAGATCCTCCCTTCGGGCCTCTTGAGGGAGCACAGCCTTACTGACCCCAGATTTCTAACATCCAAATGGATGACCGAGTGTTGGTTGCTTTAGCCTTTTGTTATAGCAGCATCTCACATCCTCCCTCCACCCCAGGCTTCATCCTTTGGTCATTGATGTAAGAGTACAGGTGACCCGGCTCATCTAGAGTCCCTAAGAATCTGCACAGTCCCTGATCCTGGGGTGAGTGAACACCTGATTTCTTCACAACACAGTGCTGCTGCCCCTACCCCGGGAATTTGACAAGCAGAGGGACTGAGTGCTCTCTGTTGCTGTGTGAGGAGCTCCAGAGAGGGGAAAGAGGGGGCAGCTCCTCTGCTCCTGGCTGGAGCACTGTGGCAAGATGGAAGGAAGGAAAGAAAAGCAACCTGCTTCGACCTGGCCCACGCACAGCCTGGGAACAGATGGGCATCTGCAGCGCGCTGTGGAGAGGTCTGGAGATGGCGGAGGCTTCTGCAGGCTCAGTGTCCTTGCTTGGTGCGGGAGGAGCAGCTCACTCTGGGGGGGCCTGGAGGCAGGCGTTGAGCACCCTGGCATTTCTGCCTACTGCTGCCTGCTTTCTCCTCCCACTGGGGCCAAGTTCCAGGGGCAGCGCTCACATGGCCCTGGGCCAGTCCTGCTTTGCCCCACTTTTTTGCCTGCAGTTCTCAAGGAGGACCTAGACTTGCTGGGTACTAAGGAGGGACTGGCTAGAGCAGCCTGGCCTCTGTCCATGTTTCAGTTAATAAGCCCAGGAGCCCCAAGGGGTAAAACCCAGAGCTGCTGCCTTTCGGGGTCCCCAAGCTGGGGTGCAAGTGTGGGGGTGCAGGTGAGACCCATGCATCTTTTGGAAAGCTGGAGGATGCTTGTGATGCACCCTGGCTTCTCTTGCCACTCAGTGTCTGTCTGTGACAAGGTCCCTGCTGCACACAGCCTGTTGAGGGTGGCTGTTCTGTCTCGTTGGACTCGGAAGAGCTGAAAACACTGTGAGTGCCCTGGGAGCCTGGGTGAGAGCTGCCGGGCTGGCTGGTTCCATTCTGGAGTTCAGCCCTAGGAGGGAGCCTGCTCACCCACACATCTAAGCTACCTTGACGCACAGGGGCCTTACAGGTGGCAGGGGAGGTGTCCTCTTGCCTCCCTGTCTGGCTTCATCTCTGGGTCATGAGGGGAGGTAGGCAGCCATGTTCACTGGTGTGAGCATGGTAATCCAGCATGGAGCGCTAGTGTCCCAGGAGTGGTCAGCCCTGGCTCCCTCCCTCTTGTCCTGTTCCTCGTTATCACCCCTTCTCATGTGGTGGAGGTAGATGGACTTGCTGCTTTGTAGGTCACAGATGGTTAGACATTGCCAGTTTGATGTGACTCAGCCTAAGAGCCCCTTGCTCAATCGCTCTGTCTTCTGCTGAGTGTGTTTACTGAGGCCCCCAGGAGAGTAGGGAGCAGGAACCCAGCTTCTGGGGACCATACTTTAGTCCTAGGCTCTCAGAGCTGCAAGAAGCAGCTCCTCCCCGGCTGGGAGGAGTCTAGAGGGCATTTCTGGGTGGGGGCTGAGCTAAGCAGAGAATAGGACCAGGGTATTCGGATGCCCCAAGTGGGTGGCCAGGTGGTGCCTGGAGGAAGGGAGGATGCAGGAGGCTGAGCAGCCGTGCTGAAGCACAGGACCAGGACACAAGGGTGGAGGGTGGACACTGTTTCCTGCAGGCCTCAGAACCAGGCCCCCAGTGCCCAGCTCTGTTTTCTGAGCGATTTTCTGGAATCATCTCCGATACATGTGAGGGGTGATATCCAAGGTAAAAATGAACCCACCCTGGGGAGGGAAAGTCTGAATCTGGACCAAGGACCCCGGAGTTAAGCAGCACTCAGAGCCAGCTCGGCTCCAGGCAGGAGGCTGGGGTTCTTTCAAGGCTCCAGTGACTGCGTGGTCCCTTCCAGGCTTCTCCACAAGGCCCAGCCCGGCCTGCAGGTGACCACATGGCTGGGCTCAGTAATTAAGTCATAAAACCTGTGATTGGCTGCTTACAGCGGACTTACCAGCCGCCGTGGCTCGAGAGCACGGTAACGCAGCTTAATTAACACCGACTCGAGAGCCGTGCGCACACTTCTGGTTTAAATGATCCCACATCTGGATGCCAACTGTCCTTTCCCCTCAGCCCACACGGCCACATGGTTTCACCGTGTGTGATAAAAACAAACCTGGCCTGGCAGGACCTGGAAATGCGCCCGAGGCTAGCTGTCCAGGGCCATCGTGTGAAACAGAGAAAAATGTTTCACTTTCGAGAGTGCATCTAAGGTGGCCAGTTTCGGGGGACAGGGCCACGCCAGCGGGGGGCACACAGTGGCAGTCCAGGCAGGCTCAGCTCCCCGCCTTGCCCTGCCTCCCCAGCCCTGACTCAGCTCAAGACCCCACTCTGCACCCGGCCCCCTGCACTGTTCTAGCTCACCACAGCTGTCACCACCCCAAAGGGTAGCGTATGAGACTTGGTCCTGCTTAACAAATTCCCCCAGTCTCAGTGAACAGCAGAGATGATATAAAAGTCCAGTGTCCAACATGGGACTCGCTGGACTAAAATCGAGGTGTGGAAAGGGTGGGTCCTTTTGGAAACTCCAGGGCAGGGTCCCCAGCTCTGTGGTTGCAGGTGTCACTTGGTTGGTAGCTGTGTCATCCCAATCTCTATCCCTCCCTTTCCGGGTGTCAAATCCACCTCCCTCTTCTAAGGATGCCTGCGATGGCTTGCAGGGAACCCCTCCACCTCAAGCCCCTGACCTGCATCAACCTGCAGGCAGAACATTCATGGGTTCTGGGCACCGGGATGTGGATACCTCAAGGATCATTATTCAGTTGGCCACAGGGAGCCATGTGACCACATAAGGCAGTGACAGGCTCACAGAGAAGGTCACTGGCTCAAGGACAATGGACCTTTCCTCCTTCTATGCTTTCAGGACGGTCCCACTGCCCCTACACAAGGTCCTGTCATCACCTGAGTAGCTGCTACACTGGGGCATGTCCCTGAGAGGTGGCTGTGAGGACAGATGAGAGTGAGGATGGGTGAGGATGTAAGGAAAGTGCCAGCACATGGACAAGCTGTCTGCCAGAGCACTGGCCTTGAAATCTGTCTGCAGGATGGTGTGATTTGGGCACACCCTTGTTTGGGGCCATACTCATCACTGGCTCACTTAACTGAGGCTGGGGACAATGAGTGGAGAGTTTTAGAAGAGCCACCAAGTGACCAAAAGCTTAAGCAAGAACCTTTGAGGACCGTGTTAATGCCCAGAAAGAATGTTTGTTCTGGACACTCTAGTCTCTGACTTACAAGGGCACTAATCCCATCCCAGGGCCCCACCATTGTGAAACCATTTAACCCTAGTCGTCCCCAAGTCTCCACCTCCTGACAGCATCACTGGGGTTAAGGCTCCAAAGCACAAATTTGGGAGACCTAGCAGGGTGACCATGTTTCTGGGCTGTGTATATCCTGCTGGGCATGGCAGAACAGGCCTATAATCCTAGCCTTTGGGAGGCTGAGGCAGGAGGAGTTCCAGCCTGAACTGCAGAGCAAAATCCTGTCTCAAGAAAACCAAGAAATTCTCTAATATTAAGTGTGTCCCACAGGAGTCTCAGACACTACTCACATTCAGTCATTAATCCTCAAGAAACTCTACCCTCGTCCCCATTTTACAGGTAACGAGACTAAGGAAGGTGCTGCCAAGGAACCTGCCTGAGGTTCACAGGAGCCTGTCCCATCGGCCTGGAGCTCATACCTTCCAGTGACCCAGACCAGCCTGGAGCCCAAGGTCCTGGAGACACCTCATCCCCATGACACAGGAGGCAGACGCCTGTGGAGGAAATGGGCCAGGAGAGCTTAAGATGCAAGGTGAGCTGGATGCACCGCGCCATCCCTGTCTTTCTTGGAGGGACAAATGCTGTGAAGCTTAACGGCCACAGCGACAGTGACTGTTGGGCACCCCGATGGTGCGAATGGTGTTGAACCCCATGAGTGGCTGCCAGCCGGGCCCACTTCCTGGCTCTGTCCACCTGTTCATGGTGCCCACAAAGGGCCCCACAGCTGTGCGAGCAGTGACCCACGTCACCCCCTGCTGTGTGCTCTACTCCCAGTGGACCCTGTTAGACGCTCCTCTCCGCTCCACTGTTGGACAGGGAAACAGTATCTTGGCGGGGTTCCTGCTCCTCTGTGTCACTGTCCTGGAGCTGCTGTGACAAAGACTGCAAACTGGGAGGCTTAAAACAGTGGGAAACTAGCTGGGCATAGTGGCACATCCTAATGCTCTGGGAGGCTGAGGCAGAAGGATCAAAAGTTTGAGCCCAGTTCCTAGCTCAAAATAAAATAAAAACTGAAAATGGCTGGGGATGTAGCTCAGTTCGATCCCTGCAAACCAAATCACACACCAACCACACCATACCCTGCCACACCACGCCACATCACACCACGCCACACCACGCCACGCCATACCATGCCATGCCACACCAAGATTTGCTCATAGTTCAAGAGGGGTCAAAGCCAAATTTTGTAATGCCAAGAGGGGCCCAGTTGCACCTTTCCCAGCTCCTGGTACATTGGCAACTTGGGTCCTTCCTGGGTGTGGAGCTGCCCTCCAGCCCTGGCTGGTGGCTCCTTTGTGTCTGTTCTCTCCTGCCTGGGGCAGTAGTCACAGGCTTTAGGGACCACTCTGCTGCCAAGATGTTCATCTCAAGACATTTAACAAACTACAGCGGAAAGGACGAGATCTGGGGGGACCCTTTCCCACCCACTACATCCTCCAACACAGGATTTAAATGGAAACCAAACAAGCTGATGCGCACACATTACTGCCTACCACAAACCCAGCTCCGGCTCCGTGCCCACCTACTGGGGGGCACTGTGACCTTCCTGCCCCCACTGCTGCACTGCTGCCCTCCTGGGTTGTTTGCTTACTGTCTTCTGCCACGCACCCCACCTATCACCTGTCCACCTGAGGCGCCACCAGAGCAGAGCTGGGGTGCTGTGCTCAGCGCGGGAGTGTATCACGTGGCACATGACAGGTGCTCAGGAAATATGGAGTGAGGGGACAGGAGGAGGGAAGGAAAGAGGGAAGGAGCGGGGGAGAGGAGGAAGGAAGGGAAGGGAAGCTGGGCACTGGAAATTCCTCTTGGCTCTGTCCCCGATGTGAGGAGGCCTCACTAGATGGAAGGTCTGCGACAGTGTCCCTACTCACCTGTGGCTACTTCGATTGAAATTAATTAACATGAAATACAATTAAGAATTCAGGTCCTTGGTCACACTGGCTGCATTTTGAGTGCTCAGAAACCATAGGGAGCCAGGGGGTGGTTCTCTAGCAAGCAGATGAGCCATTTCCAGAAATTTCTACCGGACGATAGTGCTACAGACCAATGAGTGAGCAAGGATTAGAGACAGTCAGCACCCTGCGGGCCCTAGGTTTCTCCTCCTGGGTGGCAGGAGCTAGGCCTGGGCGAGAGTTTGGAGTTAAGAAATGGATGCCACTGTCCGCTGAGGACCGCAGATGGCAGGAGATGTGCATCTCACTGCCTGGCCAGATCTCAGTGTGGTGGACCCACCCTCTTCCTCTCCTGGTGCAGGAGAAAGGAAAGAGCCACGCTTCAGCCCTCCCACCCCTGCGGCACAGCCTGACAGGGACCCCTTCATCCCCCTGTGCCCATGCAGCTCCTCCAGCCCTTCTGCTCGCTGGAGCCTGCCCCTCTGGGAAAAGTGACCCCATGATAACATGGGATCCTGCCTGATTCCTCCCATGGCAGCAGTTTGGTTTTCCCCACACAACACTCCCATGACCAGCAAGCCTGCCTCAAAAATGGCACAAGACATTAAAGGACATATCATCTTCCTCTCAAAGCAGGATCCCCACCCCAGGGGGCTCTGCACCTGCCTCCCAGGGGACATTCGGCAATGCCTGGGGACATTTCTGGTTGCCATGATGGGGGATGCTGCTGTTTACACCCTACAATGCACAGGAAGGCTCCCCAGTCTGACCTAGCCCCTCATGATGACAGTGTCACTGGGAGAAACACTGCCTCAACCCCACAGCTGGAGGTCAGCTCTGCAAATGTCCTCCCCATCTGCCTGCTCACCTGGTGGCCTAGGGGGGACAAGACCTCACCAGGTGTGAACAACTTTCAGTTACAGTGCGCAGCGCACAATGGTGCCCACACTCACTTAATTTTGTTCTCTCTTGGGGGGTGGACAGGGTCATCCTAAGTAGCCCAGGATGGCCTTAAGGTTGCAGAGATCCTCCTGCCTCGGTCTTCCAAGCTCTAGGATTCCAGCTGTGTGCCATCACATCCGGGCTTCACACTGACTTCTGACACCAGCCCTGAGCTTTGGGGGCCAGCGCTGCTGGATGATCTGTGAAGATTCACAGGCAACACAGAAGCTCTTACGCTCATGGTTACCATTCGTTTTTAGCAAAAAGATCTGAGTTAAAACCTGCCAAGGACAGAGAGGCCAGGCCGAGAGTCCTGGAGGTTCGAACATGGTCTTTTCTGTGGAGCTGGTATATGGTCCCTTCCCGGCGCTGATGTGTGACAAGACACACAGAACCCTGCTCCCAGAGGAGCTGGAGTTCATACTGTGATGGGCCCTACTCCGCTTGCATGGCTGGGGCCCGGTCCTCTGGGCTGATCCTTGCGGTGCGCAGCCTTTCTGGAGGTGAAAGCTGAGTTGGTGTGGCCTAATCCATCACCCTAAGGCACACTGCTAGACTCTCTGATAGCCACTGGCCCTGCCCAGGAGCCCAGGAAGAGGCAGGGCCTCTCTTTGGGTCAGGTTATTTGTCACTACAGATCTTCCTCTATGGTTTTTGAGATGGGTTCTCGCTATGTAATTCAGGCTGGACTTGCTCTCACTACGTAGCCCAGGCTGGTCTCAAACCTGCAGCAATCCTCCTGCCTCAGCCTCCTATATGCTGGGATTATAGGCATGTGCCACCATGCCCAGCTCTCTCACCTGTTTTGCAGGTCAGGAAATGGAGGCCCAGACCATAAGAAGCCTGTCTAGGTTCTAAATAGCTGGGGGAGGTGGGCTCTGACTTGGATGTTGTTCAGGGGCTTTGCCCCCTGCTCTTTCACTCTGGCACCTTTGACTTCCCAGGCCCCACACCTTCCAGAAGTTGACAAAGCCATGCCAGGAACAGCCTCAGATAGCTGGTTACTAGCAGAGCCAGGCAATAGGAGAAAAGACCTTTAGACCCTGGTATGAAAATGGAAAGTAGGACATGACCAGGGTGTAACAGACGCACATAAACACAGCGGGACTGACGCAGGAAGAGAGACTCTACTAATTCACCCTGTGGAGACTACCAGGTCAGAGTGGGCCTCAGGGCTCCAGAGGACCCTCCTGCTCAGACAGCAGAGGGCTGCAGGCCTCCAGGGCCTCCCCCTCCACTTCCGCTGCCTTAGTCTCACTCCCCAGCAGTCTCTGTCCCAGCCGCCCATCCAGGCTGAGCACGGTACCCCGCATGCACGGTTGCTAGGAGACGGTTGCTGAGAGTCACAACTCAGCTGGCAATGAAAAACACCCCCAGCAACACACTTTGCCAGCCCGTTTAGGGAGGCATGGCTTCCTGTCCACTCCGCCTGGTCCCTCCGCACACACTGCCAGCACTTTCTTTTACCTGGCTTCTAGATTGCACTTCCCGTGCGCTCTATATTTAGGCAGAGTTACGAAACAGCCCCCCCCCACCGCCCTGTTGCCCAGATCTTCACTGAACGTGGCATGAAGGCTGGCATTGGGATCAAGAGGCAGGGAGACACCAGGGGGAAAGTCCCACTTCTGATCCCAGGCGAGGGAATGGAGGGCCCTGTCACTTTGGTCTCAGCTGGTCATATTCCATGATCCCCAGGTGGCTGGCTTCATGGCATTGGGCCCATGTCCATTAGGCTCAGACAGGCCTAGGAGAGGGAGGGATAAGCCCTGAGGTACAGGCAGGAGCCTGCTCCCCACGCCACACTGTGACACCCCATGGCCCAGAGTGAGCAGCGAGCAGAGGGCAGAGGACAGATGCCATCTCAGCAAGGGCTAGGGTGGTGGTCACTTGCTCTATACTCCACACAGTGCACTGTGTAGGCACCTGCTCCAAGGATGTGAGGAGGCCCTCTGATTGGTCTTGGGATGGTCAGGTGGGTCACACAGGGCCTGTGGTGAGGGCAGTGCCCAGCCACTGAAGCATTCCTCACCAGCCCCCAGTGCTAAAGGCACTGCTATGGCTTCTCATCGGATCCCCATTTTCCTCTGGATACACACAGGGCTGACTTTCCTGGCCTCTGCAGCTGGGTGTGCTCAGCAGGAATACAGCAACTCAGGGACAAGCCTGATACCCACATGCCGCTTACCACGTGGCACTTGGGTCCTGCTGTAGGGACTTCTAGCTGGTGACAGTCCAGTTGGGAGGCTCTCCATGTTCATTCTAAGTGAGGATAGCTTGGGACAGGGCCTTGTAGGCCCAACACTGCGGCGACCAACAATGAGCTGGAAATGAACCTTTGTGCATGTAAGTCATGGTGACCTTGTTCACTGCCGCCTGACCTAGGCTCTCCCGACTGCTACAGGTTAGGCAGGCAGTAAACCCCAAAGGGCGCCCTTTACAAGGCCGGCATCCTTAACAGCGGGAACGTGGCCCAAGTGGAAGGCTTTAGGGTAGGTCCACTTCACATGGCAGGGTCCTCGGACTATTGGAGTGGCCCCTGGAATGAAACACAGGGAACTACATAGTGATGGTGGCTAGTGGGACGGAGCAAGCGGCCAAGCGTCCAGGGAGGGTGCGGCCTAGGGACGGGCTGCAGCGAGGACCCTCTTGGACTGGGACCATGACTGCAGGCACAGGGAGGCAGGCTGGAGTGGGTGAGGTGTGGAAGCAGTGTCTGCCCTGTGGCAGGAGGTGTGGGGTGTGGGACAATCACACATGTCCTCTCTTCCCTCCCCAGGCACGCTCCTGTCACGTCACCTCATATTCCTGGGTCTCAGTTGGCCCATTTGCAGAGTGGGAAGAGTCTCTCTTACTTTCATGGTCCCTGGTTGGGGAGGACTGTAGGGAGAGCACAGTGGCCATGAGTGCCATCGTGTGACACCAAGGTGGCTCCATACATGAGAAGCTCTTTTCACTAGGACATTCCTCCATTCCTCAGCAGCCCGAGAGGCCGGGACCCAGCTCTTCTCCTGGAGAGGATTACATGGAGCTCAGGTGGCTCCTTCAAGGTCATGTTACCCAAAAGAGGAGGACCCTCCCCCCAGCCTTCACCAGCACCCTGCTGCCATCTGTTTTCCCATTGGCTCTACAGTAGGGAGAGGTAGTACTGTACCCACCCACGTGCTCGGGACAGGCAGGAACCCCAGCAGGGCAGCTGCTCTTGCCTAGAAGAGTAGACATGGACTCAGGGACTGCAGGAAACCTCAAGGCTCTGGCTGGGCAAATAACCACAGCTCTAGCGCTCCAGGCCCAGCCCAGCGAAACGGGGTGTGTTCTGCGCAATCAGACAGGATGTGCCAGGGAGGCTGTACCGCTGCTGCTGTGAGGTGGAAGAGAAATTAATTTTAAGCTTGGAGTTGGTTCCAGCCTGGGGGGAAAACGCCAACACCCATGAGGCTGGTTTGGGGAGGGCAGGCTGGTGCCCACTGCTGCCTGAACCTAAAGGAAATGCGCCCTGCGGACCCTCCATGGTGAGCTTCCAGCCACCCCCATATTCCAGACCTGAGAGTGCCTCGATGCTCATCCCTTCTAGAAGGCTGGTGGCACCTTCTCCTGGGCCACACCCAGACTGGCCCCAACCCCTTCCCCCAAGATGACATTGTACAAAGGGCAAGAGAGAGACACTGGGTCAAAGAGAAATCCCCTCTGGGAAGTTCTCTGGAGAGTTTGATCAGCACCCTGTGGTTCAGCCCTGCTCTTAGTGACAAGGATGAAGAATGAGCATAACCCAGATCTTGGTCTCACAGGACCAGCACCTGAGGTAGAGGGGAACCCAGGCACCCTCAGGTTCTGTCCTTCTGGGGGACAACACTGCAGGTCACAGCTGCAGATCCCTAGAGCCCCTGGGTCGCATGGGGTGGCACAGCAGGGGCTGAGCTGGCCTACATGTTAGGCCCCCCTTTGTCCTTCCTGTCCTCCTCACCTCTCGCATGTGTCACACATGTCAGCCACTCACGCCTGTTGGTGGAGGTGGGGCGTGAGAAGTCAGGTGGCGGCAGGGATTTCCTGGTCCCTGGAAGTTTCCAGGCTTCTCCACAGCCCCTCGGTTCTATCTTTCCCTTCACCTGGCTTTTCCCAAGTGTCCTTCCAGGCATCACCTCAGCTGCCACTGACCAATACCGCTGACCACTCACTCAAGGCAGGGGAGGAGACATGAGGTTTACCACCTGGAGGTGGCCAGACACCAAGGTGTACTTTCTGCTAGACCATATTATCCCCCATCACCCTTTGACGCCCAGACTACAGATGACTCTGGTAAGGCCCACGTTATCTTTGGGCCTCAGTTTCCCCAGGTGTACAAGAGGGTCCTGGCTGTGTGGTAGACTCTGTTCACCAACACCAGATTCTGTCTTTCTCTTCCTCATTGTAAACACCAGTTGGGCCCCAGGGCACAAAGTCAGCTGAAAACCCTTTTCTTGGCCCGGCCCATTTGCTGGGAGTGGCCAGAGGACACTGACGATGGAAGGACAGTGCATCTGAGCGAGGGGTGGAGTGGCCCGCACACGCCTGTGCCCTTGGCCCTGACACTGGAGGCACAGTGTAGCATGCTGCCAACCCAGCATGCTTGGAGCAAGGGAAAGCTAAGCCCGCTGGGCTGGCTCTGGTTGCATGAGTGACCTAAGGTTGGGCAGCAGGAGCAGCAGGTCCACAGCACCCAGACCAAGGACAGTGAGGGTGCCAGATGGGATGACATCCTGGCCCCAGGCCACCCAGACTATGGGCCCCTTCAGAGCCTTTGTGGGGAGGGCGTGGCCTGCTGACACTGATTTTGGACTTTCGACCTCCTAGACTGTGTGACAGGACCCACATCTGTGGTTTGAGACCCCAGTCTGAGGTCGCTTGTTAGTGCAGCCACAGGAAGCCAACAGAGAGCAAGAATACAGGGGTCCGCGTTCTGAGCTTCTTCAGGGTACAGATACAGAGAGATGGAGTGAGCGGGGGCCGAGGGGGGCTGGGCTCTGGAATGGGGTCCGCACAAGGCTCTGGCACTGCAGAAACAATTGATGACCTACGGTGTGGACTTAGGCAGATGAACTATGATGAGGTGCATGGTGGACACCCCAAAGGTGCCCGGAGGAGGAGGAGGTGGGCCCTTTCCAAGCTGTGCTCTAGGGACAGAGGCAGTGGCTGTCACCATACATAAGGCCCAGGCTGCCCAAAACAGGGGGCTGGCCTTGGGGGTCTCTTGGACTTGTGAGGTCTTAGATTCATGCACACGGCACTCTGAGCTGACCCTAGAGAGCAGCCCGTGGGAGCTGTGCCACCCAGAATGTACCCAGGGCCACACCCACCCCATGGCTGAGACACTCAATATGGTAGCACTGGGAGTTGGCTCAGGCCGTGCTCTGGACCTCCAGGCCCAGCTGGATGGCACAGAGGTGATTATAAGGTACCCCCTGCATGGGGCCACAGGCCACAGAAGGAGTCTGGACTGGAGGTGCCCACCCACCCCAGCAGGCCTCTCTGAACGGCTGCTCATCCCAGGCCTCCTGAGCCCGAGCCTCAGTGTCTGCAATCACCATGCAGAGACGGGCTCGTGCCTGGCTCATTCCGGTGCTGGCTCGTTCCGGTGCTGTGTTCCAGTCTTAGAAACCAGAAGTCTCAGCAAAGGGAAGCGATTTCTAAGGGTAATTTTCTGTATTATGTTCCTTAGCATCGCATGTAGAGCTCGGCTAATTAGATTTTCACTTACTTTTGAAAAAAAAAAAAGAAAACAAAACAACGATGACTTTGAGGACTTAATGTTTTCAAAGTACAATGAAAGTGTTCTTGCTATTCCGAGAAGGGCTTTATTATACGCTAAACGTTCAGATGTGATTTGCTCTTCAATCCCGGAACAGGAGCGGGGCGAATGTCACGCTGACACTCAGGTCTCACGGGTGTGGCTCTGTTCCGGGCTCTGACACACAGGTTTGGGGAGACAGATTGAAAGTGCCTGAGTCAGGAGTCTTTCTTTACCTGACGAAAATCTAAATTGTGATCATTCTGTACAAATTCCCCTTCCAGTGATGTCATCTCCCCTCCTGTGCTTCCATCCGACCCTTCTCAGAGACCCTGGGCTTGCAGGTGTGAACAGCCAGCTGGCCACATGCCCACATCTGTGTACCCAGTGGACACGCCACGAACTATGACACCGAGAGCTACCAGAAGAAAGTGTGGGGGGTAAGACGGGACGGGATGGTTTCCAAAAAGCGTTAACTTCGTGAAATAAAGTAGCGTTAATACGGAAGGCAGCTGGGTAGAAGACCACGTAGGACCAGGGAGAGGGGCTGTCAGTGCGTACAGCCGGGCAGTGGGCTCCAGAGGAAGGGACGTCTGCACGCGCTCCACACGGTGACCATGGAAAACCCGCGTGTGCACGGTAATAGGTGGGGGAGGGAGTCCCCGCCTGCCTCACGACAACACCAGGCCCTACAAACGGCTGTCTGGACATCAGCAGAGATGCTGCAGTGTCAGTTTCTTGCAGAAAATTTGATAATGAGGAGGAAAGAATAAAAGCTTCATCTTCTCTGTGCAAACTATTTCCTCCCAAACAAATCATATCTAATAGGAGACTATTCGAGACTGAGGAGTCCCCTTCACAGAAACAGGCAGGCAGGACTTGGAAGTCACCACAACGAGCCTTCCATGCTGACAGCCCACCCTGAAGACACCTGGGTCTCACTGTTTGGGGATAGTAAGCTCACCATATCAGTGGGGACTCAGTCTCTGTGCCCCTGGTGGGCTGAGGGATGAGGTGTAACCCACCCTCTGTGCGGGACCTGCATGTAATGGGGCCACTGGAGCTTACCTGCTTCTAAGCAGCAGGGCCTGAAGAAGGCTGTGACACCAGGGGGAGATGGAGGCACACATGGCGGGCGGCCCTCGTCAGCCAATCTCTACCCTTCAATGTGCCAATGGCAGAAAAAGAGGGGGCTGCCTCAGATGGAGAGAGATATATGGGTAGATTTACCCAGGACCGTGCTGGGTCCTGATTCAGAGCCACCACTGTGAAAGGTCATTTCTGAGACCATCAAAGATGCATGAAAACAGATGAGTCTCAGATCCCTCGAGGGACAACTACTGGATATCTGGGCGGGGCAGTGGCAGGGGGTCCCTGGAGAAGGACACCGTGCATTTAAGAGACACAGACTGAGCTAGCAGAGGGGAGGATGCCTGGAGCTTGTTGAAGATAAAAGAAGAAAAAAGGAAGAGATGGCAGCAGTTTCTTGGATAAGAAAATCAAATCACAGCCAACAAAATAAAAAATAGATCAATCGGACTATATTAAAAAAAATCAAACGGTACAATCAGTGGAGTGAAAAGGAACCACACAGAATGGGAGAAAAATATTTGCAAATCATAAAGGGGTTAATACCATGAATAAAGAACTCCTACAAGCCAACCACCACCACAACAAAACATCCGAATAAAAAGCAGACAGAGGCCTTGAATAGATATTTCTCCAGTGAAGACACAGATGGCTGACAGGCGCGTGAAAGGCTGCTCAACGCTGCTAACCGTTAGGAAACACAGACCAAACCACCAAGGGATGTGAGGATGGCTTCGGCCGAAGAGTCAGAAAATAACCAGTTTGATGAGGACTCGGAGAAAGTGGAGCTTTGTGCACTACCAGTGGGGGCAGAAAACTGTAACCGCTAGAAACCAGCAAGGCGGCTCCTCCAAGCACCTCTGGATCCAGCAGTTCCACTCCTGAGCACACGGGCAGGGGATGCAAAACAATCAGGGCCTCCAAGGAGGGTCAGCACAGCTGTGTCCCCAGCTGTACTGGCCACAACTGCCAGGGACAGAGGTAGCCCATAGACTGCAGATGGAAACATGAAGGCATGGGGAGTCCCTTCTGCACCGGGGAGTCCTGTTCAGCCTTGGCAAAGACTGCAGCCTGGATACACAGCAGCCTGGCTGGACCACAGGACACCAGGCCTGCCAGTCACAAAAGGACAAATGAGGACTAATACGACGTCATTCAAAGGTGGTCCCTAGGTCATCAGAACCGTACAGGCAGGAGGTAGGATCGGGGTGCCAGGGCTCAGGAGTCAGTGTTTAATGCGGACAAAGTTTTGGCTTGAGAAGACAAGAAAATTCTGGAAATGGACGGTGGTGGTGGCCATTCAGCGGTGGACAGATGCCTAAGGCCTCTGACCTGTGCCCTTAGCTTGGCTGAGATGCTACACTACTGAAAACTGAATTTTGAAATGTAGTTGCAAAAAGAAAGAATAAACGGAGCAAGAGTGTGTTGCAGCTTCCTGCTAGCCAGCTCCCCAGGAAAGTCTTCCTAAACCCTCGGTTGCACCCCTACCTTGCTCAGGAGAACCCGGGGGGCTCCCTATCGTCTCTGGCCTCACTGCAGCCTAAGAGGCCCTGGAGCGTTTGGGCTGAGCCCAGCTCTTCACCATGTCTGCCCTTCCCTGAGTGTCCTGGAAGGCAGACCACCCTTTCTTGGTCCAGGCAGGGCCTTTGGATTCACTGCCTGAGCTGCTCTCCGCTCAGCCCTTCACTCCTCCGCTAGGTTTCCGTCTAAATCTCAGCGCCTCGGGGACCCTTCCTGACCACCCTCTCAATAAATGCTCTGTCCCTGCTCGGCTCATTACTGTCACCTCATCCCACTGTATGTCAGCGCGCTGTAATCAACAACCACAAACCAGACAGAGTCAAGTAAGAGCAATTTCTGTTTCTGGAGGCCAGAAATTCAAAATCAAAGTGCGGGCAGGGCTGTGCTCCCTCCGAGGCTGCCTCTTCCAGCTTTTGGGGGCTCTGGAAGCTCTTGGTCTGTGGCCTCTTTGCTACCACCCCCGTCGCTGTGGTCACACAGCCATCTCCTTCTCGTTTGCGTTATTTCCTTCAGGTTTCTCTGTGGACGCCTGCGACAGCTCTCCGGCCTGCCTGCATAGCGCAGGGTATCTGCCTAGGTCAAGGTCCTTAACTGCACTGGTGCTGCGCTGCGCTGCCTTAGAAGGTTACATTTATAGATCAGGCACGGGGATCCCTGGGTGGCCATTGTCCAGCCCACTATGCTGTGTGTATGTGAGTGTGTGAGTGTGTGTAGGTATGTGCATTGTGATGGTTCCTCTTGTCAACTTCTTGCACTCGAGAGACACCTAGCAGACTAGTAAAACACTTCCAGGTGTGCCTGGGTGGGATGTGGGGGTGTGGGCCTGGGCCTGAATCTGGACACCAGCTCCTTCCTCTCTGGCCTCTGCCCTGTGCTCTGCTTCCTGGCTGCCAGGCTGCCAGGTGTTGAGCAGTTTTCTTCCATCACACGCTCTTGCCATGATGTTTTTGCCCTTGGACCCAGGTAACCATAGGTTGAAACCATGAGCCAAAACAAAACTTTTCTGCTTTAAATCATGGTCACAGGTATTTTGTCCCAGCAAAGGAACAGTGACGAATATACATATGCACGTGTGTGTGCACACATTATGTTTTTGTGTGATGTTCATGGATGTGTATGTGTGTTAGGAGGGGAGGATCCTAGAGAGCTCCACTGGCCTTTAGGAAGTGACCACTGCAGAACAGACACATACCAGGCATGGACACAGTCCCCTACCCAGGAAGGCCAGGTGGGAAGGATGCAGGGCATCGTGAATGTGGTAGTTCCAGGTCTCTGCACCCCAGACCCTGGCAACTCTGCAAAACAGACCTGCACCCTCAGGCTCTATTCAACACAGAGAAATGCCAGGGAGTCACTGCCTTGAGCTCGTGGGGGGCTCCAGCTGACCAGTCAGCCCACCATGTGATGAGCTCAAGCCCTGCCTGAGTCTGGGGGCTTGCATGGTACTGGTCCACCTTGTCCACCACCTCGGACAAGCTGCACCCAGGCTCCAGGAGGCTCATGCCAAAGGCCTCTGCAGGCGAGTCTCCTGCCTGGGGATCAGCACCCTGCTCAGGCAGAGGATGGTGGAACGCATCTTCTGCACGGCCAGCAGCCCACAGTGGGCCACAGGCATGTGGCAATTTGGGGCTAATTTTCTCCTGCAAAGAAGTTGATCCCATAATCTGGTAAATACACTAATCATCCACCGACTGCTCCTAGCTGGAGCTTATGTGCTGGAATCCAGGAGGAGCAGGCCTGGAATGGAATGAGACCGAGACTGCTGGTGGGAAGAACGGGAACCAGGAAATGCAGCTCCCAAAGCTGGCAGCAAGGGAGACACTGCTGAGGACCCACCCGCGCATCCAGGGCTACGTGGACTCGGGGCTTACATGGTCACCCGCGTGCCTGGCTGGCTCCATTATGGAAAAAGAAACTGAGGCCGGGCAGCAAGATTGCTCAGCATCCCTCTCCAAGCACTCTCGGGACACTGGGACCCCGGGCCATCAGTTGCCCTCCTCTCTCCCTCTTGCCTTCTTTATATTGAAGCAGAGAATGAGTCACTGCAGAGAGAAGCAGGGAGCAGCTATTCACTGTCAGTAGATGCACCATTAAATCAGAGGTGGCCAGGGTGGCCTCTTTTTGCTTAGTCTGCTCTGTTTCTTATGTGACAATTTTTTTTTTAAAAACTCAATACTAACAAATGCCTATAATGAGAATAGTTCCTAGAAAGATCTCAATTCTAGTTTTGCTCAAAAAGTTGAAGCTATGTGACCAGTGCTGTGAGTCCCATGGAACAAGTACAAACTGGTGTGAGGATGGCTGCCCCCACCAGGGGTTGTCACCTCCCCAGTAACATCTATAGGCCTTTGTGATTGGGACCAAGGTGGCAGTTGCAGGAGAGCTTAGGGCGGAAGTGGGTCTCCCAGCACTGAATGGTCTTAGTCTACTTGGTTGTCCCCGCAAAATACTGTAACCCTGAGCCTGTGAACTACAGGCACTTATATCTCATGGTTCTGGAAGCCGGAAGGCCGAGAACAAGGCAAGTCTGGTATTGGGTGAGCGTCCTGGGCCTGGTTCACAGATGGTACTTTCTCGCCGTGTCACTGTGTGGCAGAGGGGCTGAGAGCTCTCCGACATCTCTTTTCAAAGCTCACTGAAGCCACTCACGAGGACCCCATCATCACGCCCCAGCCCTCTCCTGAAGCTCACACCTCAGACAGCATTACACTGGAGCAGCTTTAACGCATGAGTGAATTTTGTGCGATACAAACATTCAGCTCATAGCAAAGAGAGAGGGTGGTGAATGTGTGTTGTGTTTTGAGAGCTGATTTCCATCTGGTTTTCATTGTGACACACTGATTAAGGCCTAAACTGAGTGGGGGACACCGTGGGGAGTGCTCTGAATGACAGTGGGGGTGGGTAGTAAGGAATGTGGCCTCAGTGTCTCCTTAGCACCTGGGACAGATGCCCATGGCATGAGGTATAAACTCAGAGCCCTGGAGGGGGCCCTTGCTCCCATGGGTCTCTTTCCTGGTCCTTCTGTCACCCCAACCCCTCAGCGATGTTTTGGATACCTGGTAATAGAAGCAGTTCGGTGGGCCAGGGGCTGGCCCGGAGGAAGAGGTCGGGGGAAGGCACCAGAGAAGACACAGATCCCAAGATCACTGGGGGGCCGTGTGGGGTTCAGAACAACAAGCAAGATGCCACAGCTGATCGAGGCTGGTGCAGCGGGTTGCATGTGACCCTCAAACAGCGAGCTACATCGGGATCTCTGAGCCTGTGAATGTGACCTTACTTGGACAAAAAGCCTTAAAGGTGTAACTAAGTGAAGTGCCTGGAGAGAGGGACATTATCCTCAATTACCTGGCTGGACCCTAAATCCAATGACAAATGTCCTTAAAAAAGAGAGGCTGAGGAAGACTTGAGAGCTGAACACACAAACGAGGCCAGGCAAAGATGGAGACACAGACAGAGCTACGAGGTCTCCCGCAGGCCCTGGAGTGAGCAGGAAGCGGCCTTTGGAGGCGGCTGGCTCTGTTCACCTCTCACTTTTAGATACGGCTGCCGGGACAAGCCTGTGACAAGCTGGGAGTCACTAGGGGTGAGTGGGTGGGGGTGGGGGTGGACTGTACTCAGGCCAGGGCCCTCCACCAAGCTGTCACCAGGGTGGCCTCTGAATCCTCCCCAAGCTGCTGGACCTCTGAAAGCCTGGGTTTCCGCACCTCTAACACGGGGACGAGACTGCCACTTAGCCTGGAGGGTATCTGGAGACTCAAGGTGGTCACGTGGGTAACCTGCTTTGCATGGCTGTTACCTGGGCCACTTGGGCTTTGGGTGGGGACCACCTCTGCCCTTGAGTCTCTGGTGCTTCAGACAGCTGAGGTCACACGCATCCCTTCCTCATGGAAAACACCACCAGATCACGCGCAGAAGCTTTCACACTGTACATCCTTCTACCAGGCATGCTCCCCACATTTCCCAGTAGGATCCAGTACCAGGCCTCGGCCTCCTGTGCCGTGGGCGTGTCCACCTCAAAGCCAGGCCCCGGATCGGGAGCAGAAGGGATAGTGCTCCTCCTGCCAGGTGGACGTGATGGTGCCCAACAGCCTGGGTGTGGAGAATGGAGAGGGGTGAGGCGCAAAAGGGCCTGAACCACAGCTTGGAGGGGAGACACCTGCTTGAGGGCACCAGGGAGAAGCAAGGAAGAAACCCCCACTGTCCACAGGAGCAGCCGCGTTCACTGCGGGGCTTGGCTGCTACAGCTTGGCGTCACTGAGATGATACAGGGTCTAACATGGTGACGTTTTGAGAGGGGCAGCCTGGACCTTGGCAGCCAGGCAGGCAGCATCTGGGTCCTAGCCCTGCCCTAGGCTCTTCTAGTCAAAAAGACCTGGCCTCGGATCCCTGCTGACTATGACTTTCCCAGGAGACTGAGTCGCAGGCTCTTTTTGGAAGTTCCTGGGCTGAGACTGAAGGGCCCCAATACCAGAATGGGTAAGATTAGAGGACAGCAGCTGGGGACACACTGAGTGTCCCAAGCATTCCTCAGGGTGAGCCTGAGTCAGGGGCATTTCTAGTTGCCCCAGGGGCCTCTCAAAAACAACACCAGACGGAACCATCCTAATAATTCCTGCAATGAACCCTGACCTCAAACCACTCTGCTTAGCAACGAGCAATCAGGCTTCCCCTGAGATAAATTTCTGTGGCTAAAAATGCCCATGGGCCCTATAGCTTTGACTTCTTGTTCGATTTGAATTTAAACCCACAATTGAGCACTGGGGAAGAGATGTCCAGGGTGGTGATGGCATCTGAGGGAATAAGGCACAGGATGAGTTACACAGAATCATGTAGCAGTGACTGCAGTGCCATAGTGCCCTGACGTCACGGGAACCACGTTTGCAAAGTGAATGTTGGTTCTGTGTGGTCTCTAGGGATAGTGGCTCCTGCTCCATCCTAGCTGGCCTCCTTGCACCCCACCCCTTAACTCCTGGCTTCTTCTGGGAAACAGCAAGTGACACAAATGGGGCATGAGTTTCCTGGAGATTTATAGCTGGCTCAGGACTCGCTGCTGCTGAAGGTGTTGAAGAATTACCAGGGCCCTCTGCATGGCCAGAACAAAGCAGGGACAGTCCCTCAGGTGCGAGAGCTGTAATTTCACTGGCTTATTCATTTTTAATTGGACGAGAGCCACAGCTAAAAAAAGAAAAAGTTACTTTACAAAGGAGCTGAGTCCCCTTTGATTCGCCCCTTTTTGGTCTTCTCTTCTGAGGTGACCCTGTTATCGCACTGACATGGAGTCTTCCAGAACTTTCCCACAGCATTTACATTCCCTGGGAAAGTGTTGAGTATGGAAATAAATATAGTATTTTTGCACACTTTTTATTAAAAAAAAATGCAACCTGCACTTGTTATTCAAGAGGATGCCCTGGAGGTAGCTGCACATCTGGGTGTATTTACTCTCCTCTTTCTTTTGTATTTCTGCATAGTGTTTTTGATTTTATTGAGACAGGGTCTCACTAAGTAGCCCAGGCTGGTGTAGAGTTTGCGACTCTCCTGCTTCACCCTCTCCCAGAATGCTGGGATTACAAGTGTGTGCTATCACGCCCAGCTTCTGCATGGCTTTCTTTCATTTAATAAAAATTAATTGAATGTTTGCCAGGTGCTTGCTGTTGTAGGTGAACAAGAACGACAGTCTCTCATGAAGCTATGGTCCCTGGGGGAGGCCAAATGAACATAAACAGCAACGATGCTGCCATGCCATGAGGGCCACAAATGCAGAGGACACAGTTTGAGGGGCTGAAGGTGGAGGAAGGAGCACACAGCGGATCGGGAGCAGGGGTGGAGCCCAAGCCAAGTCACTGGCAACCCCAGGATTGTCACCAAGGCTGGAGCTACCCTGACTCTGTCTTGGGGGTGAAGAAGCTGGGAAACTTAGCCTTGGTCTCAAAGGAAAGCCCTAGTACTTGAAAAGTTTTTGCAAAAGTCAGGAACATTGTTTTTCTTTTTAGTTAGGACATAAAAAATGTTGTTTTTGAGACAGGGTCTTGCTATGATCCCTAGGGTCTCCTTTACAATTGTGGGCTCAAGACACCCTCCTGCCTCAGCTTTCCCAAAGAGCTTGCACTGTGCTCTAACGTTTTTGTGGTGCTGGGGTTCAAATCCAGCACCTCATGCATGCTAGGCAAGTGCCCTACCACTGAGTTACACCCCCAGTTCTAGTTAAAGTTTTATTTTATTTTAATTAATTTATTTATAACTTTTTTGGTGCCAGGAATTGGACTCAGGACCCTGCGCTTGCCTGGCAGGCGCTGACACTGAGCTATATCCCCAGCCCTATAAGTTTAGAAGTTATGATAAATAGACATAAAATGCCCCACCTCAGCCATGGTTAAGTGTACAGCTCAGGGGTGTCAAGCACAGTCACACTGTCGGGCAGCTGTCGCCACCATCCCTAGATCTTGGTGTCCCATTCTACTTCCTGTCTCTATGGATCTGACTGCTCTGGGGACCTCACACAGGTGGAATCACCTAAATTCTTTCCTGTCCATCCCAACATAGCAACTCTTGGTATCTGTCCAGCCCTTTCCTGACCCTTCACAGCCTGGACACAGGGGAGTCAGTGACAAGTCCCTGGGCAGGACCAGCAGCCCTGCCACATGGCAGTCTGCCTTGGGAGCAGCTGCCACTGCTCCTGATACAAGTCAAGGGGAAGGTCTGCATGGAAGGACATGCCCGGGACGGGGCTGAGCTTAGTCCTGCTGTGGGATGGACAGCACAGGAACCTGTCTTGGCCCTGGCTGGGACGCTGGCTACCAAATCCTGCTTTGCTACAGTGGTTTCATTAATTCCTTCCTCCATGCATGTTTTCACCAAGCAACAGCTCACCCCTTCTGCCAGAAACCACACCTGGACCTCAGGCCACAGAGAGGCAGGAGGGGTCTTGGCAGGGGTCCCGCTGACCAGGACCATTGACAAGCACTCATTCATCAAAGTCCACAGTGAGCACCCCAGGAATAGACAGGTAGGGTCACAGGCCCCATCTGCTTGAGGCCAGAATCTGGGGCTGCTGGACCTAGGGAGGGGTCATAGGCTGGAGACAGTGCTGGCCTGAGGGTACATGGCCAATTCAGGACATTCTATCCAGAAGGCTCATCAGAAACACTATGGGAACATAACCTGACAACAAACAAGATTTCTTCCCAGAGCAGATGAGGTCAGGCAAAAACAGGAATTAAAACAAATTGCCAGTGACCCCGTGAGGGTGCCACAGAGGCTGAATTGCTATTCTAATGAGGTAATGATGTGTGTGCCATTACTCCAGGCAGTGTCACCCGTCACCAGGCCCGAGGGCTGAGTCACTGTGAGCTCGGTGGTGATCTACACTTCTTGATTTTGGTCTCAAGAAGGACTCAGGGGGTTGGAGCTAGGAATGTTCCAGAACAACAGATGCAGCTGGATGTGGATTTGAAACTTCTCCCATCTCCATGGCACTGGCTGGTGGCTCCCAACTGCTTCCCGGTCAGCTGCCGCCTGTGCCCAGCACCTCTGCCACCTGCCTGCTGGGACTAGAGAGGGTGGAGGAGACTCTGGCACACAGTTGATGCTCACTGACAGGCAGAGCCTGGTGCTGAGAAAGCCACTGTGATCACCACCAGCACCGTTGACCCCAGTTCCCCGCACATGGGGGCCAACTGCAGGGACAGAGAACTTAGATCTCCTGGGAGGCCCTGACCTTGGTCATTCGCCGTGAGGGGCTGTGAGACTCACATGTCAGCTTCTGGGCCCACCAGCACCTGGTGCCATGTGCCTGGGTCCTGCATGGCAGGTCAAAGGTGCCAGGAGCTCATGTCCAACCACAGCTCTACCTCAGTGGCTCAGCAGGTTCCTGCCCTGTGGCCATGGGGCACAAGCGCCTACAGGGCAGCCCTGCCCACTCTTCCTTGCCACCAGCTCAAAGTGACTCCAGATGAGTTGGCAGATGTGGAACCCGGATAAACACCGTCAACCCAAGTGACCCAACCCCTGCCTAGGAAGATTTCTAAACAATCACTGATGGACAGTAGCACGAATTCCCAGGTTTGAAGGTTGTTGCTCCAACCTTTAACAGGGACGGGACTGAAAGCCCCCTAGCATCACCTCTCCGGAGCCCAACTTTCACAGCCTGCCTGCCTGCACGCCTGGCCTCTGCTTGGCTGCCTTTTCTTGCAGCTCTCTGCTTAAGCTCCCACCTTCTTCTGTTCCTTTTCCCCATCCTCTAGAATCTGCATCACAAAAGACACCACATCTGCTGAGACTCTCTCTCTTTGGCAGGTGAAACAGAAAGGTGGAAAATAGTACACTTCATCACTGACTGACTGACTGATGGATGGAGTGAATGAAAGAATGAATGGATAAGTGGAGGCTGGATGGGTGTATGCATCCCTTTCTACACATTTTGAAGATGCCAGGTGTAGATCTGAGCCACTTCTTGGATGCCCAGACACGCAGCTGTTTATCATAAGGTCAAAACGAGACGTTCCCTGGGCCTGGGCTGCGATGGAGGAACCAGTGTCTGCAGGGGAAGCCAGGGCTTCTGAGACCGATCTGTCTGGAAGCGTGGCCGGAGGCTCCCCTGGCTCAAGCGTGGGCTTGCAGGGCTGTGTTCCGAGGCCTGGGAAGATCAGGGAGTCTCTGCCCCCGTGAGTCCTCGAGTGTCTGTGACAGTGCCCAATGACACAGGGGACACATGTGGAGCACGATGAGGTGGGGTGGGAGCCATCAAGGCCCCCTCTGCAGGCTCGGCAGAGATGTGTCTGCCTGGTGACTCGTCCCTTCCTTCTATTACCTGAGCCTCACCTGCCCTTGGGAGCCACCCCAGCCCACCCCTCATTCTCAGGTCTTATGGTCTAGGCAGGGCTGATCCAACATCTTCCAGGGAGGGCGTGTGGCCTGGGCTCGGCCACTCAGCATCTCCTGGATGGGGAGAATCTGCTAGAAAGCAAAGCTGGCACAGAGGGGATGAGAGCTGTTAGGGTGTCAAAGATTCTGGGGGACATTGTTGAGCACCAGGATCCAGCCAGGCCTGAAGTCAATCAATCACTGCTGGGAGTTTTAGAGACTTAATCAACAAACTACACTCGGAGCCAGTCTGAATGGAACACTGGCAGTTGTACAGAAAGTCCTGCAGTAACACAGCTGGGTGAACACTGAGAAGTGGGTACTGTTACTTAGATGTCATCTCCAAGTGACTACGCTTGATGTTGAGCAACCCTATTCCCCTCACCTCCTCCAGGAAGCCCTCCCAGGGATCCTCCAATCAGACACTCACCCTGCTCAGCCACAACCTTCCCCAGTCCCTCAACTATTTCCCCAGCTCCGCGCCAAGTGGAGGCCCTCTGAAGCCGCTGCCTGCTTGCAACTCAGCCTGGCTGTGCAGGTGTGGGCAACGGAGTCTCCCTCTCTGTACCTCAGTCTCATGTAGAAACAAGGAGCCAACAGAAATGTCCGAACTAGCGAGGCGTGGTGGTGCATGCCTGTAATCTCAGCACTCTAGAGGTTGAGGCAGGAGAACTGCAAGTTTGAGCCCACTAAAGTGAAGCACTGACTCTCGACATGGCATGGATGAAAACCACGGTGCTTCATGCCAGGCTTGCACGTCACACACGGTGTGACTGCATTTGTACGTGACACACATTCTGGGACCAATTTCTGGAAAGCAGGTTAGCAGTTCTCAGAGGCTGACAGGATGATGGTGACTGACTGCTCCTGGAGATAGCATTTCCTTTTGGGGTCAAATGTCCTAGAACCACACAGTGAGGAGGGTTGTCCAGCCTTGGGAATGTACTCAGGGTCACTAAACTATACTTCAATAGAGAAAAATGGCAGATTCTATGGCTTGTGTATTTTTCCACCATAAAAAGATAGATCAAAATGAAAAAAAATTATATACAGAACACACATGACAAGATATACTGCTAACAGACTCACGTAAAGCAATAACAGCTCACGAACACACACTTCATTATGTTAATATCGTTGCCTTCTCCCGGGGCGGCAGTGCCTGACTTCTCCCTTTGTCTTCTCTGCATTCCTGATTTCATTTGTGACTGACATGATTGGCTCAAGTCAAAATGAAATACTACTCATGTGAAAGCACCTTGCAGTCATGCATGGGGTTGAATTGACACTAACCCCCTAAAACTCCCCACAAAGAGGGGCGCAGAGTCCCCCGAGGACTTCTGGGTCTCATGACATCAGGCTGAATGCTGGACTTTGAGGGGGAGGGCTGGCTCATTGGTTTCCTCTAATGTTTTCCAGCTTTTAAGTCCTGGGGTTTCTGGCCCTCAGGGAGGGGGCAGTAGAATCTGGGAAGAAGCCAGCGTAAAAGGTTCCCAAGGCCCCCGAGGCCTCCTGATGTCTTGATGGGAGTTGGCTGACCTCATCTATTCAACTGACAAACACAAACTCACTTCCTGTTCAACTCTGATGTTCTTGGGCCAGGGTTACCCAGGGCACAGGATGGGGCCCTGGTCCCCAGATGGCATCAGGTTCTAGCAAGAGACACTGACCAATGAGTCCATGTGATACAGGAATTTGCAAAGTGGCAACAGTGTGATGATAAATGTCCCTTAGCAGAGCCATGTAGCTGGGGAGGCCTGTGCCATCTAGGCAAGGTGGACAGGACAGGTTTTGGAAGAGGTAATCATGGAGGGAAGGGAGCTGTTATGGCTTGTGACTAGATGTCTCCCCAAAGCCTCATGCAGTCATGGGGGGCATTTTTCAGAAGTGGCTAGAGTGTGTGATGCTGGGTTTAAGGGTGTGTGATTATTACACTGGTACACTGATTGGTGTGGCACTGCCCTAATCTCAATGGGCTGGATACAATGTAAAGTGGTCAGAGAATCTGCTAAGGCCCCTTGATTGCTCTTACTTGCTCTCATTTGCCTGCTTACTGTGGATTATTTCTCCTCTGCAATGCCCCTTGCCATGCTGTCCTGCCTCGGAGCCAGACAACTATGGACTGAAACCTCTACACACTGTGAGCCAAATAAACCTTTCCTCCCTTAATGTTGGGTCTCAGGTATTTCATCTCAGCAACAAGAAAACTAAGACAGGAGCCATGATGAGTATAAGGTGGAAAATGCTCCGGAAACAGAGAACTGTGCAAAGGGCTGGAGGTAGGTTTTGTTCCTGCTTCTCAGGGAGACTAGAAATCAATCTACATTGGTGAAGGGTGCAATGGAGGGCAGGTAAAGCAGATGCTAGGGGGGCAGAGGGCCTTGCAGGTGGATGTTGGAATCAGACCTTGTGTCTCCCTAGAGCTCTGAGTGCAGCACAGACTGTGGGAGCAAGAGAGGAGCCTGGAACAGTTTCCCAGGCAGGAGATAGGAAAAGTGACAGAGACCAAAGCAAAATTCTTAGTTGTTAATCATGAGAGTGGTAAGACTGGAACATGCAGTGGTTAGAGCATGTTGCTGAGGCTACATTGGTGCAGAATTGCAGTTCAGCCACTGTAACTCAGAGTCCACTATCTTAATCCTGCCATGCCTCAGTTTCTCTGTCTGAGAAATGGAGACAGTGTTCTGATGAGGGTTAAAAACATTGGTCTACACAGAACCCTTGGTGGTGTGCAGTCGGCCTGGTGAGGGCAAATCTGAGCAGAGGGAACCACGGCCATGAGGCTGTCCAGTCTAACACCCTTACTGGGAGGGATCCAGAAACCAGTCAGTGTGCCAGGAACCACAGGCACCGCCTGCCCCAGCACTGCCCCACGCAGCCCATGTGGCAGCTCTTGGCTTGTGTGTTGGGGCTTTTTGTCAGCTCAGCATCCAACCATCTCCTCCTCACTTTCTCTTATACTTCCATCCATCCTCACTTCCAAGCCTGTGCTGGAGCTGGGGGCCCTGCCTGGGCTGAATGGGCTGGCCCTGCCCTTGTGACTCTCATGGTCAGTGGGAAGGACCTGTCTGGGTGAATTACAATGAATTGCATGGGGAAGCCCCTACTTCGGGGGATGGAACCTGGCCTGGCTGGCAGTGTCGAATCTCCTATGTCCAACAACAATAATAGTAGCAGGTGCCCCTGGGCACATTACTTAGCTGTTCTTGCTCTTTTTCCCACACCTTGCATGTACAGATCCTCTTAGGCCTCGTGAGACTACGGCACAGGTGCTTTTCTTATTTTCACTGTGTGGACTGAACCACAGAGGGGTTGAGCAGACTGCCCAAGGCCACACAGTGTAAAGAGTTGGACTTGGAGCCGGCAGTTGGCTCCTGGGACTGTGTTTTTTGGCTTGATCTATTGAACCGTCTGCTTCTCAAGAGTGGTGGCCTCCAGTGGGGTCTCTATCTCTGCCTCCCTTCTTCAGCATAGGTCCTGGCCATCAGCAGGTCACATATTATTGCTAAAATGCCTACAGCAACAGAAAGTCACCAGGACTCAGTCCAGTATTCAGAGCCCTCTGTGACCTGAGTTTCTCCCTTTCCCCAAACATTTCTACAAGCTCCCCCCTCAGCCTCCATCCTCACTGGGCCCTCTATCTGGCATGACTTGTGCTATCAGAGAGCTCTTACTGAGTGCTCAGCTGGGGATGGTCCTTTATCTTTCATGACAGGTAGCGACAATGACAAGATGTTGTGAGTGGGTGTCCTAGGGCATCAGGAGAAGAAAGAGAAGCAGAGTGACCCAGGCAGTGAAGGTGAGGGAAATCAAGGAGAAATTGTGGGTGAGTACCGGGGCAGGGTGTGGCACTTTCTGCAGACAGGGTGGGAGGGCATGTTGTGGTGACATCTATCCCAGGTAATGCAGATGTGCTATGTCCCCAACTTGAGATGGATAGCTGACTCCTCCCTCTAATACCTCAGTGCTGGGAGTTCCTCCCTGAGCTTGCCTTGACTCCCAAGACCAAGGCCATTCCTCTCTATAAACCCTGGACCCTGCTACAGGATGCTGAGCACAGAAGAGGTGCACAGAGAGCTTGGTAAGAATTGAAGGCCCTCACTGGAGGGAAGTGGAGAACTTTCTGGTGAGTGGTTTGTCTCATGGGACCAACATACAGACATCATTCTTGGGACCCTATAGTTTCAGGCAGTGACTGTGGTTTTGTATTCTCCTTCCTGTGCCCTCTCATTCCACCTCTACTGCTGTTGGCACAGCCCCTATTCCGAGGCCTAACAAATCCCATCAATTAAAGATCCTACAGGGCATTTAGCGCAGGGCCTTCTCGCAGTTCATTTGCCAACTTAACTGCTTGTATCATGAAACCCTCCAAAAGGCACTGCAGACAGAGACAAATCAATACTAACAAGAGCTTCAAAATGCACAGGGAGATGGGTAGTGGGTGTGAGGGAGGTCAGTGGAGAGGACCAAGAGTCCTACTTCCAGGAGAACCAGTTGGGTTGTCAGAGGACCCTGTGCCAGACATTTCTAACATGGAAATGTCAGTTTGCTTCCTCATGCTGTGTAGCTGGGGGCTGCATATACAACTTCACCCTTGGGTCAAGAGGGATGGATGTAGGATATCTCTTAATGACTCAGGATTTATGCAGGGCACTGGCTAGACACAGGACAAGACAGATGAACTCTGAAGGAAGTTTAGATCAGACATTCCCTTGAGGACTTGGGATACTTAACTTCTCTAAAGCTTAGTTTTATAACCCTAAACATGTAACACCTACTTCTTCAGATGACCATCATGGAACACGTCTTTGGGTCTCTGCTTTGAACCATGCACTGTGTGGAAGCTGATTTTGCTCGCAAAGAACAGACATTGTGTGAGACGGATGGATGTTAAGTCAGTCACTCAACACGGGATGGCTCTGACGGTGGCAGAGGCACAAGACATGAATGTGAGGGTGCCTCAGCAACAAGGTGACGGTGGGCACAAAGCACAAGACACTAAGGACACTCAAACATGTTGGTCCCTTGTCCATCCTCACAGAAGAGGTTTCCCCAGCAAACAATGAGCCTCTATGTCCAGACAGACCAAGGACACAGGTGCAGAGGAAGCAGGTAGGTGAACAGCTTCCAGGTACGGCTCTGTTTCAGAACCATGGACAGCACACGCGCGCCATTCAGCACCGTGGAACTGTTCGCAGCCGGTTAGCGTTGGGGAGGTGTTGAGTACCATGGGGAGCTCCAGCCTCCCCTTCTCTCACTCCCTGCTCCCTGCAGCTGACCAGACAAACACATTTGTACCTACCCAAGTTGCCAGCTGAGCCGCAGTGGACCAACCTGTTACCCCCAGCCCTATGACATGTGACCACTCCCTACATCCACCCTGAATGCTCCTGAATCCACCAGTTTTGCTACACTCCCTTCACTCAGTTCTGTCTATAGAAACCTCACATATCAAAGTCTAGCACAATACCATTTCTTTCGTGGAACCCTTTTTCCTGATTTATCTTGAGAGTTTTGCTCTACTATGCTTTTTTACCACCTTTCCAGAATGTGGGCTCCCCCAAAGAACGGTGTCTGATTCATGCTTCTGCTCCAGCCCGGCACTTGGTGGAGAAAGGAATGAATGAAGTTCCAGGGACAATTTTTACACTTTCTACCATTTTCTGGGGGCTTATGATGCCAGGAACTGTGTTATATGCTTCAATTACTTGTATGTTTGTTTACAGGTAAGAAACCGAGGCCATGAAATGAACAGTGTAAGTCCACAGAGTTAGGAAGTGGCAGAGACTGAACTCAAACCTGGATCACACTGCACAATCTGTGCCCTTGACCATGGCTCCTTTCTGTCTCTCTCCAACCCAATGCCCTGCCATCTGCCACTCCCACAGAGTCTGAGCACTGCAGCCATGGTCCCCTGAAGTGATTCGGAATCTTTTTTTAGGTTGAGATTGAAATCACTGATGCTTCAAATTAGAACCCCACCATGAACGGGCCAAGACTTCAGATCTGCCATAGCTAAGCAACCCCAGTCCACTTCTCAGCAGGATTCCTGGACTGCTCCTCAGCTGGAACCACCTGTTCCCAGCTAGTATGGAGGACAAAGGGAACAAATGATTCCTCAAGGTTGGGGTCATGTGCAGAAAGGGGATCCAGCCTCCTAGATGTCCAAGGGCTCCCCTCAGAGCCATAGCTCCTTTATACCCTTGAAGCTAAAGACTGATGCTAGAAGCCTCAGGCACCTAACCCCAATGGCTATAAGCATCAGAGGGGAGACCTCCACAGCTGGCTAGAAGCCACAGAATATGAGAACAAAGATGCTCCACATTTAGAGGGTGGGGGACTCAGGACAGATGCTGCTTATCACTGCCAGCAAGACACTGGCCTTGACAAGGAAAGCATCAACACCAACCCAGGTCAAGGATTCAGAAGTAGCGCTGGCTCCCTGCTAATATCAGCCGGTGCTTTGCCTTTAACTTCTTCACTGAATTAAACAGTCATTTGAATAAGAAATAAATGTTTATTTTGAGGGAGGGGAGGTGGGTAAAGTTCATAGGATGGCCATTAGGGTCACTGACAGCCTTGCAAGATATTCCTAGAAAGGCAAGACAGAAGTGTGAGTTGTGGGGTGTGGGTGGCTGACACTTAGACCCAGGATGCTGGCACCAGGGAAGCACAAAAGGTCTCTGGCTATGGCCCTGGGATTTGTCACTAGAAGATAAAATGGGCACCAAAATGGATATTCCAAGATTATCTGAAAGCCATACCTGTGCCAAAACAGAATCAGGAAAAGTTCCCATCGCCCTGAGAGTGGAGGTGTAAGCCAAGTCAGGAGGCACATCTGCCAGCGACACTGCGGGTGAATGAGGGGAGGACGGGTGCCTGCAGGGGCCAATACCCTTCCAAGGAGAGGCGCAAAGAAGCTGTGGCCAAGACATTCTCAGCGGCAAGGCCCAGCTCTCCACGTGTGAGGGGCACATGTAGATGTGATCTGTAACTGCTTCATGGATGAAATGACAGTGACTCTGTCATCATTGTTACTATTATTATTTGTTCAACTAATATTTATTGGCTTTCTCTTCTGAGTCGAGCAGGAGATGGCAATAGATGACAAATACTCACTAAATGCCAGCCCTGTGTCTGTGCCTCTGGCCAGTGGTGCTCGTAGGGAATCTTGAGCAGCCCGTAGCTCAGCTTGTGTGATCTGATTCTCACACCGCCCACCTTACTCATGGGGAAACTGAGATCCAGCAGGCATGTGCTGGTTAATAGGGCTCATAATGACTGATCAGGAAGAGCCTGGTCTTCACTTCCTTCCCGCCAAGGAGTATCTGTGGCTGGGGGAGGCTGCCCTGCTGCAACTGTATGGCCCCAGGGATCTGGCGGTGATGTTAGGGAGAATCTGAGCTTCAGCCTACATTACATCTTCCGAATCCCATCCACAAGTGCTGGCCTAGGAAACATCCTGTGACATACTCACAAGGTCCCTGAGGAGAACGACAGGGCATCTGTCTTAGCATCCTTATTTCAATACAACCTGGTGATAAAACAGGCCATCTCTAGCGCAAGCATTTCATATGAGGGAAAAGTAATTAGCACACCAAAGCGTTGCTTTTCAAGGATGAAGGCTATTGCTGCCTGCTTTAATTGCAAAGGAAAACCTATTTAGGGAAATTAACACGAAACAAGATCGACCACTTCAGGGCTAAGAAAACAATCACAAAAACCATAGGAGTCTTCCCGGCCCTGCCTCCAGTTGCCAGGGATGGACCCAGGAAAATAATTAACACCTGGAAAGCTTTACCTCCGGACTTGGGCCACTGGCCTGGCTGAGGAGGCCAGGACAGCCCTCTCCATATTTTCCTATTTACAAATTAGTACTTGTCAAAAGATTAGCACTGTAGAAAGTCTAAGACATAGAACAACGTGGAAAAAGAAAACAGCATAACCCCATCCCTCAAGGGGTTAATACAGCCTTTTTTGCTCTGTGCCTAGATTTTCTGCAGGGTGGTATTCTTTGCATGATTCTGTGTTGATAATGTTGGTTCTGCATTTCTCATGCAGCAATTTCCTATCAGTATTAAGAACTCCTTGTAGGAATACTTTTTAATGTTTTCTCATGAATCCATAGCAGATGTTTGCTGTACCGTTAACCACTTCCCTTTGTTCTCTCCTTGCTGCCAACTCTCTAAAATTTATTTGAATATTTTTGCTACCCTGTGATCTCTATCTGCTTTTTAGACAATTCCCTTAGGATGGATTCCTGGATGTAATTCCCAGCTTGGCTGTAGGGTTCCAGTTACACACTGTTGCACTGATCTCTACACGTTTATGGCAATTGATTCTTTTACCTGGCCACATGAGAGTACTGTTACCAGCAATGGGTACAGTAATTTAATAAAAGTCGGCAGTGTGTGCTTTATTTCCTTACTCCCTGTCCCTTTCTACATCAAGCCCATCACAGTCTGTCATGGATCTTGAACTGGGCATAACATGATGAGGTCAGGTGGCAGCCTGGGATCCCAGCATCTCACCTTACCAGCTCTAAGGCCATGGGTAAGTGATGTGACCTCTCTGTACCTCAGTTTCCACTTCTCTAAAATGGGGCCAACCACAGATTTATAGGATCACCGTGCGAACTAGATGGGTCAGTGCAGGCTTGCCAGATACACCCTGGACGGCTATTGATAAGGAAAGGCTTTTGGGGTTAGTCACTGCCAATACTGTATGCTCTCAGATGTTTCTTGCCTAGTTGCTTTATGAACATTTCTTGAGATCAAGGATATTTTAGTTCATGAAAGTAACTCAAGGAAAAAAAAAATCTTTGGTTTCCATATGGGAAATCTGTGGGAAAAACCATTGATCCTACCACCAGATTAGTGCAGTTTTGCTTCCAGTTGGGACTCCGAGATGTAGGTTAGCGTGACAAATGAACCTCATTCAGACTAGTGGGCCATCATGTCGCCTGCCTACCAGGATTCTGTGGCTTTTCCCTGGTGTTCTAAAAGCACAGCTACTCTGACTTCCACCCCCCAGCTCCGACCAAGCCAGCAGGGGCAGGCATCAGGTTTCCACATGGCTCACAGGCCTCAGGTGATTCTGATGCCCAGCTGGGTCGCAGAAGATGAGGCCCTTGGTGAAGAGTGCAGGACTTGCCAGTGACACGACATGCCAGGTCTCTCGAGTGACTCCAAGCACAGCCGCCATGCATAAATGCTCACACCTTATTCATGACTTTGCATAAACTTTGGGCCTGACCTCTGACCTCTTTTTCTAGGTCTTCTGGGATTAGGGAGGTCTGATCATGATAATTTCAAAGAAATGGCAGACAAGACTGCCAGCAAACTGTAGGAAGCTGATTTAACTTGGAAACTTTGGTTTCTTCAACTCCTATTATCGTGAAACACACTGTGGGAAGGGCTTCCTGCTGGGGACAGAAATGCTCACCCTGAACCCTCCCAGCCTGCAGAAACTCTCTGGCCATTTGTTTCTGGGTTGTTTGACATTTCTACCAGGAAGGCTCAGTGACACAGCCCAGGGGATCCCAGCAAATGAACTTATCTGAGGATGGTTACTATGGTCAGGGCCTCCATATCCACGGGGTCTGTTTCTACCAATTCTACCAAATGCGAGTGGCAAATATTTTTTTAAATTTTCCTTTGCATTAAACATGTGCAGAATTTTTTTCCTCAGCATTATTCCCTAAACAATGTAGTATAACAACTATTTACAAAGAATTTACACTGTATAAGGTATCTGAAGTAATCTAGAGATGATTTGAATGGTACACAGATGTACACAGGTGATATGCAAATATTAAACTGTTTTATATGAGAGATTTGAACAATCTCAGACTTTGGTTCCATTGGGGGTTCCAGAGCCAGCCTCCCTTGGATGCTCATGGAAGACAGTACACCAATCTGCAGATCAAATGTCCTTACCCATGGAGACACACTCATCCCCCTTGCCCACCTCTGAGATGTTTTATGACAACTGAACTCACACACTGACATCTGTCTGTCTCAATGTAATTCCTACATTGAAAGGAGCCATTTACGGGAAACTTTACTCAAAGATTTGATTTTGGTGGGAGGGGGAAGGTGGTCGATAAAGAAGCAACAACTACAACAAAACAAATTTCCCAAATGCTTCAGCAGGGCAGAGAGAAGGAAATTCTAGCAGGTGAATACCCAGGAAGATCACGCACCCCAGGAAACCCTTCATTATGGGGTCTGACTTGGAGCAGGGTGACAATGTCAGGGTGCTCTGACAAAGTTAAAGATGGAAAAATGAAGTAATTCGGAGGAGTTTAAAAGCCAACATTCACTTCAAAAGTGGCCCGTTGGTCCAAAGGTTCAAACCACAGCATGCATTTTTAGAGAGAAAATAAAACGTCTGACATACTTTTGAGATTCTTTCAAACAGAGCAAAAAGAAGATTTGCCTGGGGGGATGGGGAAACAAGGGCCACACGCTGGCACTTTGGGTAGCTTTTCCCACGGAGACCTCAGCCTCCCGGGGGGCTCAGGAGCCCCTCCGACTCATGCCCACATGGACATCTGATGTGGGACACAAGTCTGTTTAAAACAGTTCCTCCAAGGGCACGCTTTTCATAGAGAATGTAGAAAAATTGTGGGAAGAAATTAGCCGAAGGCAATAAATTTTAATATTCCAGCAGTGAAATCCAGTAGCTAGGAAAATAACTCAATGGGGATTTTCAGTCTTCAATCTAACTAAGCACCTAGCGGAGGTGTTCAGAGTCCCTTCAAGGTAGGCTGGGGAATGAACCGGGAGGAGCCTGCCTTTCTGGGCCTTTGACTCTATACCCCGGTCTGTGTACAACCTGAAGCAAGCAGCCTTCTGGGACACGGTTGTGGAGGGCCCAGCCCTCCCCTGGGTCACATGTGACATCTTAACTCTGACACAGTCCTAAGGTATCTCTAGCAGTGTTCCTAGAATCCTGAAATCCAGAGGTTCCCCAGAATTGAAAGCCTGCTCTAAAATGGCAAATATATTTGCATATCAGAGGTTAAAATCAATGTCAAAGGAGGTGGTTTGACAAGAGAAGGCCAGCAACTCCTGATGCTTCAAATTCTTGTGAGGCTTTAGTCAGACAGGACAGGGTGTCACGCCTCTTTGGTCAGTCTAGGTGCACGCAGCAGCACCGCTCAGCCAGCAGCGTACCAGCAGCATGCACGCCTCCCTGGCCACGTTCCTTGATTGACTGGTTTATCCAGAAAACAATCCAATGAGCTGAACAAGGCATCTGCTTGTGCATCCGCAGCCCTCATTTATTATTAAAAGCTGAGAACAGCACCACCCTGTGTTAGCCCACCAGTGGCCCTTTCTCTGTCACTCTCACACACTTAGAGACCCCAGTCTGGCCTCTGCGCCCAAGGCCACACCCCCTTGGTCTCTGTCTCCTTTTCTCTCTCTCTCTCACACACACACAGGAAGGGGATTTACATCACAACTGCATCCTACAGAAGATGATTCAACCTAGTCTCTGCATTTTTATGAGGGTTACAAACCGAATTAACCCAGGGAGCTGCAGTGGGCTCCGGGCACCACCATTCTGGAGGTGCATCTGACAGTTTCAACACACAAGAACCCGAATTAGCCCATTTCTCATCCAAATCGGGCTCTGATTGGTCAAAGATAATTTAAATCTGTCTTTTCAGGAAATGGTATGAGAGCAACATGAGACACTTGGAATAAGTTAGCACACCTTCTCCCCCTAACCTGCCTTTCTCTTCCTTGATAGTATCTTCCCTCTGGATTCCCATTCCCTCTTAAGAGACTTGTGATTATTAGCAAAGTCACAGCCAGAAAAGCATCACCAGGAGTTTAGGCATATGGGGAAGTGACTTCAAGTGGCCATCTCAGCGGGACCAGAACGTGATCTCTTCCTTCATAGAGTGTGCGCCTGTCTGTCTAGCTAGGCCACCTCTCCATTCCTTCTACCCATGCGTGGATTTCTGACACACAGGAAGCAGGGCTCAGGTTGGCACGGAGGAACCCCTGTCCCAGAAATGTGAACTCCCAATGAGGACTATTCTACCAGAGCTTTTAGAAAGAATCTTTCCCCAAACATACCCTTCCAGCTTTCATATTTCCAAAGAGCAACACATTCCTTTGTACCAAGAGATTAAAAGTAACACCTAAATCCCCAGGCGGGCAATGTTCACATGTGCTGGGGATTCAGGCACCTTCTACAGTCCAAATTCAAATACAGGTGAAGCTCATGGGTCACAGGCACCTACATCCAATGGGATTCTTTAAATGCAGACGAGGTTCCTTCCTTCTAGGAGCTACCAAAAGCTAGTTTTCAATCACCTGCATACCAAGGCTTCCTTTTTGTGCAGTCTCCTCCAGCTACCCACTTTGGCACATGCCCCTTGGTCTTTGAACACCTTCACCCATCCGATGACTACAAATCCACCAACTCTGAGCTACCAGTTGCAGACCTGGTGCCAGTAAATGATACACTGGGCTTGCTGGCTGGCCCTTAGGACCTAGCAGTGGGCGATGACTCCTCTTGGGAGCTATTTATAGAGTCACAACTAAACCACCCACATATCCACACATGTCTTCAACATCATGGCAACCATGTCTCTTCTTTCTCCTTTCTACTTCAACACCAATGGCCAAGTTCCACATATACTTCCTCCTTCCAAATAATTACAGCCAAAGCCTCAGAGTCAACTCAAACACCAGACCACAGGAAGTAGCATCCATGGGAGGCAGAGTTACGCAGCACAGCTCTATGGCAGCCCCCGTGAGCATTCTAGCTCACTCACTGTGGTTGCACCACCATGACCATGACCCCTTCCCAGGTGAGAGTCAGCGCTCTCCCCAAGTGAGTGACACAAACACCTGCATCCCTACCTCAATCAAGAAGTCCCCGGTCCTTAGTCCGGCTTGCCAGGCCACCCCACCTTCATCCACAGATTCCAGGTACTGCAGGGCTGGGAATGCCGGCGTTGGCGTGAATTCTTCAATGGGGGTGTCAGCTGGGAAGACAAAGAGCACTTCATTAGAAGCCTCACAGATGTTTTCCAAGTTGGCTCCACTTGGAAGAGGTGGGTCCCCGCATCTGCTGGAAAAGATTGTCCAGGCCAACTCTCCCCAGGGAAGGATTTGAGAATCACATTTCTGGTCACTGGTAACTCAAACCACGAAGCCACTTGCATGTTGGTGTCACCATCATGCTACTGGGCCTCTCCACTGAAACCACAGAATAACGTGCTCTGCAGTACATGTCTACACGCCTGTCATTTTCTTTAAAAGCATCAGTGACTAAACATTTTCAGTTCTAAAAATGGAAAAGTTCCTCCCATACCACACAGAGCTGGAGAAATACCACACAGAACCACTTGCCAATATTAAATCTACGTAGACTTGTGACCAAGGGGGATTCAACTTGGAACACAGATGCACAGATGCTGACCCAGTGGGTGGCCATAGATTTGGAATCTGCTCATGACTCTTTTGCACTGGGAACCTGGGTCTCTGTGACCACCCTGGAACCAGCATGCAAGGAAGGGCTGGACCTCTGGTCCTCAGTGGAGCAAGGCTTGGCTTCTGGGGCCCACATGGCTGTCAAGTACAACTCCAGGGCAAGAGAAGAACCTTCTTGGTAGTCATGAGAGGCCAGGGGTGAGCTGTGAATATGGAGATGCCTGGTGGTGGGAGGAAGAGGACATCACACAGATGGGCCTGGACTTGTACAGGGAACAGAGGGACAGATCACCATGGAGCTGCCTGGGCTGAAGGCAGATGGGCCCACCAGCCAGGAAAAAATCTCTCTTTACACAGGTGTGGAACTCCATGGCAGCACAGGAGCTCACAATGAAACTTCCACATGGCTGACCCCCGACACATGCGGTGGGCAGCTGTCTCCTCTCACGAGGGGTGATGCCATTCTGTCTTATTTGGAAGGGAGGCCCCCACATAAAGGGCATGTGGTGGGTACACTGCCATGGACCGCATCCCAGAGCCTCCCACCACAGGCCACGGGATGTATGTGCTGCCAGCCCAGTCACTCTGTGGCAGAGGGGACCATCTTGCCACCTTTCCATTACAAAGTCACCTTAGAGGCAGGCACACGGGTGCCGCTGCCCTTGGAGCTGAAGCCCACTTCCAGGGCAAGCAGTTTCCCGGCACCTGAAACTCGGAGCTGCTGGTTCTGTGCATCTGAAATGGGAGCTCTGAAGGCAGCCACAGTGTGGCTTAGCTCAAGCAGGAAGCTGATTACCCCATGATTAAAGCAGGGGGGAGCGTGTTCCGACCGATACTGTGCATAGCAAATTAAAAATATGCCTCAAGGAAGCCCTGATGTTCTCTGGAAGGCAGAACAGAAAAGAGCACTGTTGTTTAGCAACCGAGTGCCCTCAGGAAAATGCTTATTTAATGCTTATTTCCAAGCAGGGGAACATTCTTCATACGGGAGTGTACACACGCACACACACACGCAGACACACGCGCAGACACACGCGCGCGACATGTGAATGCACCCAGGCTCTCTTACCTTTTGCCCCTCGGAGCACAAACCCGAAGCCCTCGTTGTCTTTCTTCTGCAGGACCACCGTCTTCTCCTCGATGATGCAGTCACTGTAGAGAGAATTCCGGGGATAGCGACCATTATTGTAACCCGTCATCATCACGGTGGCTGCTCCTCCGCCGGGGACGCTCATCATCACAGCCAATTAATCACCCAGCTCCCGGATCCCGGCAGCATGGAGGAGCCTGGGCGGCAGCGAGGTGCAGGCGGAGCTGGGGGGGCTAACGGGATAGGCGAGCGGGGCACAATGGGATGTGGAAGGGGGGGGCGGGCGGCGCAGGAGCCAGCCGGGGGAAGGAGGCAGGCATGCTGGAGAGGCTGCCGGGCTGCTGAGCGGCAGCTCAAGGCACCCGGGGGCCGGCCAGGACGCCGCCGCTGACAGCAAAGAAAGTAAGTGGCCCGGGTGGCGGCGGCGGCGGCGGCAGCAGCAGCGGCGTCGTGAATGTGCTCCCCCCGCCTGCCTCGGCCAGATGCATCTTCCAGGGACGCGGAATGAAATCAGCCCGAGGAGAAACGAGGCAGCAGTTTTGTTTGGCTTTTTCTTGAAGGGGCTTAAAAAGAAAATCAGATTCTATGTGCTCAGGCAGCGCGTGAGCCAGTGGCAGGCACGGGGGACACAGGGACCTGGGCGCCGCATCCCGCGCTCCCTCCTCTCGTCCTCGGGAAGGTGGTGTGCGGCAGGCAGGAGCCCCCACAGTCATCTGATGAGCCCACAGCGCGACCGCGGTGGCTGCCTGGGCGTCATCCCGCGCAGAGAATCCGCAGGCTGGGCTGGCGGCAGGCAGGGCGGGGGAGCGGCCAGCGCGGTGCCTCCCATGGCCACAGCGAGGGACTTCCGACCAGCAATCGGGCTCTGGACAGAAGCCCTGGTCATTTCAGTCCCACCGAAGCCTCGGAGGCCTGTGGCCTCCTTTTGAGGAGGGTGGATTGCTGGGGACAGGCAACGGAGGGCAGGTGGTGTCCCCCCTGCAATGAGGGCCACACTGTCTGCCTCTTGGCACCATGCTGCTTTTTAAAGGAAAGAAACTAAGAAAGCCCCAACTTTGCTTTACCTGCAAAGCCTCCTTTCATTCTAAAAGAACTCCACCATATGACTATCCACACCTAGGGGCACGCTCAGGAGTGCTGGACACAAGTGGGCTGCCCTGTGGGCCCCAGGACCTGGCTAACCTGCTGTGCTTCCCTGCCTGCTTGGTGGCCCACTGAGGGGACGTGAGATGGGCAGCCCGTGTCCCACCAAGCATCAGTGCTGCCTGAAGGAACTCAGAAGCCGCTGGAGGAGGGAGCAGGGAGAAGGGGGGAGGAGAAAGGGAGGGGGGAGAAATGGGGGGAGGGGGGAGGGGGGAGGTCTTCTGCAGGACCCCAGGGGGCTGGCATGGGGGAACCTGGTATGCACAAAGCGGGCACCATGGGCTGCACATGCTCCCGACTCAGCGAGGCCTGGGGACCCCAGGCAAAGGAAGGTGGGTAAGGAGCTGCTGGCTGCTCTGCCCAGCCTCACATTTGCTGCCTTGGGAAGCATGTGGCCCAGCACTCAGTGGCGGGTCACAGCACAGCAGTCATGGACTGGGTAGACCCTGGGGAGTGGAAGGACAGGGCAAGTGTCTGTGACTGGCTGGAGTTCCCTGGATGGGGTACAAGCAGCCCCTCAAAGTGCTCATTGTACAGATGAGGCAAGAGAGCTCTGGAGTGGTTGGGGACATAACAGAGTGTATCCCACACACAAACTGCACCAGAGAATAATACGAAGGACACGTGTGACCCTGCCTCCCAGTGGGACATTGCCTCTCTGCTCAGCAGAGCAGAACTTGTAGTCCACCATGACCCATTATGGGGTCTGAAATAAGGCAGGGAATTGTGGTCCCCAGCTCTTGTTCTGTAGTGGAGATACTGCCAAACACAGGGAGTCCAGCTCTGGGGAACTTGGCCTGAAGCCTTCCTGACTCAGCCCACAGCCCCCTACACCGCTGCTCAGGGTCACTGGACAAGGCCTGGGGACAGTCAAGGGTCCAGGGCACTAGAAACCCCCAGGCAGGGACCATAGCCGCTCTGGCATTAGCAGTGCCAGGGTCTCTGATTCCATGTCTCTCACACCCATAGGTAGCAAGGATAGGCCAGGTCCCTTAGTATTGCTGTGGCTGGAGGCTGCCACTCCCACAGTGGTGCGGTTAGCAGGAAAACCCCAGGGCTCTTTAACTGCTGCCAGCAGTGGAGCAGGCTGGCAGCCAGCCAGGACCTGGCAGCCACGGGGGAGAGGTGGGGGAGGGGCTCTACTGCATGGCTTTAGGGGTCCTGGGGAGCTGCTAATGAGGCTGCATCATGTGACTCCCTTTCCACCTGGGTCCTGCAGACACCCTGTTGCCAAAGCCAAGGACACCTGCTGGCCTCCTGCATAACCTTCTGATGTGAGTTGCAGAGGCCAGCAGCCCAAGACCCTTGAAGGGGACAGCCCACCTGAGACACCGAGCCCACTGCCCCGTGCTCTACCTGGAACTGGGTGACACCTGGACCTGGGACAGGGGTGCATTCCCAGCACACATCACCTGTAGGTTCTAAAGGTGCTCAGACTCTGTCCTCCCATACAGCCTATGCCACTCCCTGGCAGCCACCACGAGCACTTCTTCAGGCTGGTGGGACTGTCCAGCATGTGGTGTGGGTGCCAGCCTGGGCCCTGTGGAGCTCGGTTCAAAGCCCAGCTGTGTTCTGACCCAAAGGTCACCATGAACTTCAAACTTGAGACCCTGCTCTGCAAAATGAAACTAACAATTGTCCCAGCCAGGAGTGCATGAAGTGATCCCCCAACTCTGCAGCATGTGTGACTCAAAGCAGTGATGACATGCAGGACCACCAGCATATGCCAACCTCTCCTCATGGCATGTGCTCCTGTGGGGACATCACCCATCTCTGTCACTAAGGCCAAAGCCTGCCTGGTCATTCCTGACCTTCCTGGGGACCTTCTAGCCCCACCTGTGACTCTCATCCCACCGTGCACTGGGATAGCTCTGTCCTCTGTGTCAGTGAAGTGCCAGGTCCTCAGGCTCTGATGCCAGGAAGATCTGTCCCTTTCCTTCCTTCCCTATGTAATTTCAGGTCCTGACGAGCCTGCCCCCAACTGTCATGACCGCCATTCCCTGTGTTCACAGATGCACCTTGGGTTTGGATGGACATTCACTCAGCTGTTCATCAGCTGGGCTGATCAGAGCCTCAGTTTCCCCCCCGCAAGGAGGAGGAAGGTCTAGGAGGAGCCAGTGAGTCAATACTCAGAATCACCCACCTTGACAGGCCTTGGAACCTTGTCACAGAGGAGCTGCTGTCCTTAGTACACCGTGTCTCCTTCCCCATCCCCAAGGGACTTGAGCTCCTGCGGGTGCTGATCTCACCTTGTGAATCACCCCCAAATGCCCACACGGGCAAAGTGGAATGGTACAGGCCCAAGGTACAGGTTGAGCACATCACATTATGAGTGAGTGACCATGACCCAGGATGGCTACAGGGCTCCCAAGAGAGGAAGACTGGGATGGCCCTCAGGTCCTAGAGGAAGCCAGATGGCAGGGTTTGCAAAGCACAGGGGAGTGCCCACTGCATGCAGCAGGCTAGGCCCAGGAAGTCGGAGGGGAGAGACGAAGTGGCCCAGGTCCTCAGCACATGCCCTGCAACTTTTGCACAAGCCCTTGAACCAGAGGCCACCCTGTAGCTGGGGACTCTCCAGATGTGGCCCACACTCGGTGTCAGTGGGGGCACATTGGAGGCACCTGCCACCCCACATGCTGCCCTGAGGAGCCTCACCCACTCCTCTTCTGGGGCCCTTCTTCCCCACCCATGAATGATCCCACATCTGAAGCAGTCACAGCGAACATCGGGGAAGCAAACATCGGGGCAGCTCTTCTGTGAATCATGGGGTACAACATCTACCTGGAGCTGTGGGCTGAACAAAAGCATGAGCCGGCAGTGCCTTCTTCAAATGCTTCCGAGTGGGGTGGGAGGACTCTAACAGACACACGTGCCTGTGTCCCCTTCCGGAGCTGCGGGGGGAAGGGGGTGGGCAGCCAGTGCTGCTCAGTACAGCTGCTCAGCGTGTGCACAGCCTAACTACGGAGAACACGACCCAGAGCCTGGCCGCTGTACTTCACCATGGTCGTGTGGGCCCAGACGGATAGAAAGCACCTGGAGGGAGGGGAAGATCCCTTTTCCTGGCTCACAGTAACATGGGACAGAGGCCATCAGCCGCCATGGAGAACAAAGAGGTGTCCACACAGGAGACGCACCATCCCTTGCAGACAGCTACACATGGAAAGTCCTCTGGGAGCCACAGATAGCGCCCACCAGCGGTGTCCATCTTCTACCCAACCGTCCCACTTCCTGTCCCAGAAAAGAGCTGACTGAATATGCCCGGAGCAACTAGCAACCTAGAGATGGACAGCCGGCTTTTGGGGACTCAGGGTTGCCCTTGCAGTGGCCCTGGAGTCCACACCCCTGGACTCGGCATGCCTGGAGGTGCTCCTGGTGTCCCCCCGGTGGTCCTGTAAGGGGACCAGTCTGGCCTTCATGGGGAAGATGCTGAGCAGAGTGGGTTGAACAGTGGCCAAGTCCTCAGCCCTGCTCTCCGTGACTGCAACATTGCTGGGCAGGAAAAGGTATTTGAGGATGTAGTTAAGGATCTTGAGAGGAGAGACCACCCTGGATTTAGGGAGGACCCTGTAATCTGTGACTCGTCCTGATAAGGCAGAGGCAGCCAGAGGTCAAGACAGATAGGGAGGTGATATGACCATGAGTCGGGATCACGGATTCTACAGGTGTTGGCGATACCAGGAGGCAGAGAACATCCCTCACACATGGTGTCCCAGAGAGTGAGGGGCCTGGTCCCCCTCTGACCTCAGGCTTCTGGTTGTGGAGCTGTGAAAGGACCAGCTTAACTATTGCAAAGCCCCATTTGTGATTTGCCACGGCAGCCAGAAACTCATACTCAGGCTGGGTGGAGAGACAAACACACACAGAACAAATTAAAAGGATGCATTGCGAGAGAAGCACAGCCCGGAAGGCCTTCTGGGGGTGGGGGTGGGGGTGGGGGTGCAAGTGTCCCTAGGAGTACATGGGCTGGGGGCTGGGGTGGGATGAGGGAAAGGATGGCAGTGCAGCCAATGGAGGAGGCCACCAGGGAGGCGTGCAGCCCACCAGGGAGGACCACGGGGACCTGGCTGGGAGCGAGATATGTACACGCAGGCATCAGCATGCCTGCCATGGCTCTGACTGTTTCCTGGGAAGATAGAGGATAAGAAGGCAGCCAGCTCACGGGACCAAAGAGGACACAAAGGCAAGTGTGCCACTTCCTCTCTAGACATTTCCCATTGAGGTCTGAGCCCTGGGCAGTGGCCCAGGGCTGACTTGCTAGGAAGCTGGACCAACACTCACAATTCCATCTAAATGATGCAAGGGGACCGCTGCCACTGGATCACAACTCTGCAGCTGCTGGTGGGGTCCCATTCGTGTTCCCAGCAGGTTGCATTTGCCCTCAAGGGGCGAGAGTGTCCCGTAAGTGAGGCAGGGTATATCTGTACCCTAGAAAATGGAATCCACCAGCTCTACAACCCTGAGAACAGCGACACAGAAGGCAGCGTCTGCTGAAGTGTCTACAGGATCCTGAACAGGGCGATGCCACTTCTTGTTAAGCCCGGTCTCTGCAGACAGCCTTCCAACAGTGCGTGAAAATCACGTGTGCATTCCAGACCTCCCACTGGAAGGTTCCTCCAACAGATGGATGGTTGCTCAGACGCCACGGCTGCCATAAGCAGCTCACAGCCAGGGTTCAAAGGCTAAGGCACCCAAACCACGTCAGGAGGTATTTTTTTTTTAATGGCAAAAAGGTATGATGATTATGGCCCATGTGGATATTGCCTAGATCTGGACTGATACTGCTGGAAGTCAAGGTGCAAACCACACAGAGACAGGGACCGTGAGAGAGCCAGGGAGGACTCCCTAAGAAAAGACTGTGTGGTGCATTTATAGTTCCTGAAAGTACCACCCCAGAGCAGGTGGTGAGACCCACGTCCCCCAGGGCAGGGAGCAGAAGCCCGAGAACAGCTCCCTAAATCACTCTCTGGTAACCACCTCTCAGTGGCAGGAACCAGAGCACTATTAGAAAGAGGAGTCCCCAGGGAGCTGCGGTAGCACGGATGTCCTGGAAACGTCCAGGCTCTGCCAATCAGGAAGATGAGGCTGAGCAGAGAGCTGTCAACTCTTCCACGGGGGGGGGGGGGGGGGGGCGGGGGGGGGGGATCAACAGGTGCCCAGCTTGGCAGAGATGTGCCAGCTTGGGCCCTTTGGCTGCCATGTGCGGGTGGCTGGCCCAACTCTCTGTGGCAGAGGCGGCTGCCAGGTGGCACAGAGGGCTGCTCCATGGGTGGGAAGGGTGGCCTTGTCTTTGGAAGGCCTGGCAGGCTGCTGGTGGACAGGAGGGGTTCCCCAGTCACACGTCACCTTGGCCATACACGCTGCTGCTCCAGCAGACTGCTTCCCGGTGGGACTGTCGCTTGGTTTTGCCCCCATCTTCTGTCATGACCCATGGGGAAATTAAGCCCTACACCTGGCCTATCGTGCTCGGAGTGCTGGCCCCAGCGAGGCTGCCCCTAGGGAGCGTATCCTCTCTGTCCACCTGTGGGAGGTCACAAATGTGGGCTGACCATTCACGGATGACGCTCCTGTTGGCTGCTGGGAACCACCCTTGTTGTACAAACAAAAGAGTCATCGTCCACATCAGAGAGGACGACAGGCTTGACCCACACAGCCCGAGTACGCCCACCCTGTGGAGATGTGCACTCCAAGAAGCCGTTTCTCAAATCGGCAATTATGAAAACACCCTACCCGGTGCTTATTATGACCATTTTCCTCCTCATTGCTAACGTGATAAGCGATACAAGTTTTTCCTAATAGAAACGATAATGTGAGAAGAACTTGCTTCAAATTAAATTGTCTCATTACTCTGTAATAAATCACCCGCGAGTGTTTCCTGAGCTACCAGATGGGTTACCTGCCAAGAGCGAGTGGCGGAGGAGACAAACGCGGACCTGACACGCAGGCATCACAGGAAGCGTGTAGATGGGGCCACCGCCCGCAGAGACCAGGGCGGGTGTGGGCTTGGAGGGAATTGGCCACTTTGCCCCCTGCAGGCCCAGGGTTGGGTCTCACTTTCCCAAACCAGCCCGTGACCTTGGCCGAGTCACAGAACCTTGCCTGCGGTCAACACCCTTACCTGCAGATGAGGAGCCAGGGGTGGACCTGACCCAGCCCCACAGCCCGAGGACAGCGTATGTGAGAGGCCCAGGCCCAGGATCTGGCCTCCAGCAAAGGAAAACCCCTTGTGTTGGTGAGGATTCCCTGTACACTGCAGAACTGGTTCCCTGGGGGATGTGGGATGTGGATGTGTGACCGGGAGCCCACTGTGGTTGCTTCTGCTGAGACCACAGAGCACCCCAGGCATCTTTCCTTACAAGGGGACATCTTGCATGCATATTTTGTGCAGCAGGACATATGTGTGGGTCACATGCAAAAGTGAGGTGACCCCTACGTTGTGTGGCATGGCAGTGTGAGCAGAAGGGAGGCAGGGAGAGGCTGGGAGGGAGCGGGGCCTGGAGGTCTCGTAGCTTCCCCAGCTTGAGGGCTGGAGATCCTGCCTGTGTGCCCTCTGAGGAGCCACTGCTGGAGGGAGCAACAGCTGGAAGGTGCCACAGAGAAGCGGGGAGCTCAGTTCTGCAGGGCAAAGTGTCTGTGCTCATGGGAGCAGGACACAGACCAGCCGGGTGTGGCCCAACTTTGGAACGGGTGCTAAGACTCATCTTTCTCCTCACAGCCACCTATTGGCAAGGGCCACTGGCGGGAGTGCCCGGACAGAGCTGGCATTCTATCCATCACTGCCCCAACGTCTTTCACCCAGGGACCACAAAGTCTATGATGAGTCTCCACTGAATTTCAAACTTTAAATCAGATTGGATCTCCCCCGATTAAAATAACACAACAAATTCCCATCCTAAATTTGGAATACCCCCATATACACCATGCCATGACCCTCTGTGATGTGGCCCAGGCAGGACTCTCCCGCCTTGGGCCTGGGCCAACACTTCTTTATGCTGGGGCTCGGTGGGCAGCACCCAAGCCCGACGGGCTGTGAATCGCAGAGACCCTGTCCACAGCACCCAGGTCCTAGGTAAGACCATCATCCCTATCGCATCTGACCTGGTGGCCCTGATACCTTCAAACCGGCTGCTCATTCAGTTCCCCAGGGGCAGGGTGGACCCAGGACCCTCAGCCTCACTTGGAACAGAACGTTCTTTGAAAAAGACAACATCAGAGGCACACTATGGCTGCCTGGCGTTTTGCTATGCAGGAAGGAGCTGGTGGTGTCTCTTCCTTCATGTGTTAATTAAAATGACAGGCCAGGCCTGCCCCATCTGTCCACCTCAAGGCCACACTGGAGAGGCCACACACAGGCTTCCTGGCCCTCTCTGTGAGCCTGGTCCTGTCTTCTCTGGTGTGAACCTCAGCATGGCCCAGGCTCCGGAGAGAAGGTGGTTCCCGGGGTTGGGAGTTTGTTGACCCTGCGGCCGCCAGGCCTCCCCACCCAGATGGCATGAACTCTCAAGCCAGAGGCTGAGAGAAGCCTGGCCGGGCCTGAGTCAGACCGGAAGGGGGCTGTGATTCCCATCCACCCCCTACTATCAGCCTTTCTCTACTCACAAGGGCCACAGAGGATGGTCACACACCACCCCACAGAGGCTCTGAGATGCCATTAGGCAAGTTTGTCATGGTGCAGACATCAGAGAGGGTGCCCTCACACACACGGGGCAGCTGATACAGCTGGTGGCCCCTGGCTCACACGCCCACTCAGTGCATCACTATCCTGAACACAGAGCACCATACATATGCATCCGAACAGGTCTGAATATAGAAAAAGTGGAGGGAAAAGGAAATTTCCAACTAAAGTATGATCCTTCAGAGCCACTGTCTCGTATGTGGTCTGTTGTTGATGGAAATGCCATCTTTTCAGCGTGTGACCGTTTCGCTTTGTTCCCAAGTGTTGACGCTGAGTTAAAAGTTCAGCATTGCCAAAGCGACAATTCTAGAAGCAGCTGAAAGAGACACCCTAGCAGAGCACTTTCATTAAGTTGTTTGAAAAGGTCTCTGAACATGTTCTAGCCCAGCAGCTGGGAAACTTTTTCTGTACAGACCCAGAGAGTAAACAGCTAGGCTTTGCTGACAGATCCTGCATCTCGGATGCAACTCTTCACTCTGCTAATCGGGACATGGAGGCAGCCATGACAGTGTATAGGTGTAGGGGCGGGGCTGTGTGTCAATAAAACTTTATTGACAGAAACAGGCTGTGGGCCTGATTTGGGCCACGGGCTTCAGTTTCTAAAGCCATGCCCTGAATGTCCTAAAGACACTTGAATGGACATAAATAACACATGTACGTGTGTAACAAAAGCTAAGAAAAGTCTTCTCTGGCAGAAGCCACACTGACATTACAGAATACAGGTGCACCTGGCTTAATATAACACCGTGCTTCAGAACAGATGGGGGACATGTTATAGAAATGAGGTCACCTGGGAGATGCCCTAGAGAAACTCCAGAGGATTAGATGAAAAGTCCTTTATGAAAAACAAAGGAAGTGCCCCTAACTGTTCTGGGTTTTTATGTGGGGCTGGCTCAGACTTGGGGTATACCTGACTGAATGCTGGCTTCATGAGCAGTAATTATTAAGTAGCAATTAATAATTAGAGCAATTCTCATAATTAGCATGTTTATGGGCTTGGAGTGCTTTCAGTGTAACTGGGCCTGTGTAACATATGGGCAGTGACTTGTACTGACCAGGGAGGGAGCTTCTCACAGAGAGGGTGAGCGATTTGCAGAGGTGCACAGAGCTGGAGGCAGCGCCAGGGGGTCAGGGCTGGAGGCAGCATTCTCAGATGGCTTAGGCTGATCAGCCAGGTGGGGGCAGCTCCTCCACTGCTGCCACTGCCCTACCACACAGTGGCCAGAGAGGATTCCCCAGGGAGAGATGATTCCAGCAGACATACTAAGAACTGCTGGCTCCTGCAGAAAGATTCTGGACTGGAAGTGCTGGACCCACCACCATGGGCTGCTAACACTAGGAAGAAAAGTCCTGGGCAAAGGAGTTTCCAGCCCCTAAAAGTTCATGCAGGACCATATAAGTGCATGCTCTTGGAGTAACGGGTTTAGTTACCAATCTGTTGGATGTGCTCCTTGCTTGCCATCTCTAGACAATGAGCTCCTATTCACTTCTCAAAGCCTATTCCAATAGCCACCATCAATAGGAGTCCCTTGTTGTTGTCCTTTAAGCAATGCTGAGAGCACAGACAGACACAGCTGAGCCCTGTCCCTCCTCCATTCCCAGCTCCTGATGAGAACCCTGGACCCTCCCTGGCCTGCCTCCCATTGCGGAGGCTGGCAATGCCAGACGTTTGCTTTCCTGGCTCTCCTTGCAGTTAGGGATGGGCGTGGCCACTGGGCAGGGTTTTGCCAGTGAGACCAGTGAGCAAGTCTACTGGGAGAAGAGACAGACTGGAGGAGTGCTTCTTGGAATTCCCTGCTGTTTCTGTGTAGGATTTGCTATGGTGACATGATAGCTGCCATCTTGTGACCAGCAGAGATGTCACTAAGGCATGGGGCAAATGCTGGATTCACAAATCAGGATGCCAAGACTTTCTGATACACCAAACGCCTCTGAGTTCCATTGTGGGCTGAGACAGACTGATCCAGGGCCCTGTTCCTCTAGTGACTGTGAGCATCGGCCATGTGAACTCATGAGTCCTGGTGACACAGACTGAGGTCGTGCACCACACCCAGCTGACCCCAGAAGATCTAATCACAGACTGCTATCCCAGTGGACCTGCAGTTCAGAAAGCTGAGAACTATGAGAAAGTAGATTTTTGGACTCAGCTGTTCTGAGTTTTTTGCTCACCACTACATGGACTCCCTGGGTCCCTAGCTAACCCAGGGCAATAACTCGTACATTACATGGTTGGGTACAAAAAGTCTCGCCAAAGCTGGGAAATCTCTAAAAAGCCAGTGGAAGTAAAGGATGATAGATTTTGGCACAAATGTGCCGGCTAGGAGGGAAAGTGGGCCCCCCGGGCCGGTGGCGTGGATGGCTACAGGCTCTGTGTCTAATAGCACAACCCTGGCTCCATGGCTGTTCATGGCACCAGCAGCTGTGAGCCATTTGTGCAGTGTCCAGTGTCCCAGCTCATCAAGTCCAGCCTGTGGCCAATCTGTGCCTAGCAGTTAGTCTTTCTGCTCTGAGCATTCCCAGGACCCAGGGAGTGTGTCCTACTCCAGTAAAGCCCTGTGACCTCTTCGACCGTTCCTGGCACCCACTACTCTTAGGGATTTAAGCATCTTCCCTTGGGGTAAAGTGAAGCTGGCTCTCTCTGGACTACCTCGCCCTTTGCCATTCACCCAAGAAAGGCCAGTGTTTCTATAACCCACAAGGCTCTCATAGGAGTAGGCATCTGTAGAAATCCTGGTTAGACATGACCTCTCACTACTGGGGAGCTAGAGTACCCCCATTTGTCTGTTGAAGCAGGCTTCCTGCTTGCTTACTCTTTAGATATTTGCAAATCCTTCTTTAAAGCAGATGTCTTTCAATGAGATATGTGTCCCCTAGCACACAGGAGGCTCCAACCACCTGTTCTGTTCTTCTGCTTCCAGCCACTACCATCTTCTGTGGTGTGGAGACAGTGCTATGAGTTCAGGGTGTTAGTTCATGCATTCTTGCCAGTTTGAGCCATCAGTGGTACATGCATGATCTTCCTCTCAGGCAGCTTGTACAACTTGATGGGACTGTGCCATCCACCTGATGGGACAGTCATGCATATACCACCGGTGTGGTTCAGTTTCCCAGCAGGGAGACATGAATTATGGCCCCACAGTGAATGTGTTAACCTTCCAACATAGAAGCTGACTGACCTGCTAGGCTGCAGACTTGACAATTTTCTCAGGCTCTGGCCCCAGCCAGGTTTTCACCCTCATTTTTTCCTGCTCTTTAAGAGAGGAAGAGCTCTACTGCTGAGCTATATCTCCAGCCCACTTTATTTTGAGACAGAATCCTGCTAAGTTACCCAGGCCAGGCTCCAATGTGTGATCTTCCTGCCTCAGCCTCTAGAGTGGCTAGGATTACAGATGCATCCCACAGTGCCTGGATGCTATTATTTATCAAAGCCAGAGTCTAAGTCCCTAGCTGGCCAGCCTGGCCCTGCATCTGGTCTTTCCCTCCTCTCACAATGAGCTGTTCAGTTGCAGTCTGCCCTCAACAGCTATTTTTCTAACAATAATCTCTGTTTGCATGGCCCTGTCTACAAGCTGGGCTGGATGGGTATTTATTTTCCTTTCTTCCTTCCTGTCTATACAGAGATGAGTCACCTGACTGCTCCATTCTCCATTTTTTCTACTTTACCCCCAAATTCACTCATTAATCTGGGCATCTGAGGATGTCTGAGTTTATTGAAAACAGATTTCAACAGAAATATACATGCTTCATCCTGGGCCAGGAGCAGGGACCGGAACTGTTCTGATGCTTCATGTGCTCAAGGGTGGCCCTGTTTTGGGTGCCATCAGATTCAGCTTTTGCTTGCCCCAGCCCTGCCACCAGCTGTGCCCTGGCTAATACCTCTGTCCCAGATACAAGGTAAGTTCTAGACCTGGGCGATTTAGATGGCAAGAATCAACCCATCCTCCTAGAAGGCCCACAGCAGCCTTGCAATAGATAGGCAGGTTACAGGTCTTCCCAGACCCACCTCCCTTCCCGGAGGCCTCTGCGAATAACCTGAGGTTCCACGGAGGCCTAGAGAGGCCAAAATGCATTCAGCACATTTTGAGTAGTCAGAGTTCCATGTCTTTCTGGGGCACTTAGTGACGACCATGACTCCTACGGACTTGCTTTTTCCACCTGTGAAGAGGAGCCACTGTGCCTAGTCCCACTGTGACATGCTTGTGGCTGATCCTGACCCACACTGCCTGGGTCAGATCTTATCTCTACCTTTTGAGCCTCCCTGTGCTGACGGCCAGGGCAACACTGGGATGGTGTCCTGCAGCCACCGTAACAACCTCACTCAAACTCCTGGCTTCCAGCGCATGCTGGCTGTGTCGAGGCTCTGTGAGCCATTGGTCTCACAGAGCTCAGGCCAGGGTGCCTGTGCCTTTCCAGTTCCTGTCCCATTCCCCAGTCCCCTCTGGCCTCTGATGCCTCTGACTGTCATCTCTCCCTCCCTCTGCTTGCAATATTCCTCTGTCCCTCTGCCAAGGACACTTGTGGTGACCTGGGCCTGCCTGGCTATCCCAGGGCCATATTCTTTTTTCTTTCTTTTTTCCCCCCAATTGCTGGGGCTGGAAACCAGAGCCCCCTGTGTGCTAGGCCAGCACTCTGCCACTGAGCCACAGCCCAGCCCTCATCTAATCTTTTTTGTTTGTTTATTTTGTTTTCTTTTTGGTAGCACTGGGCATTGAACCAGGGCCTTCATTTGCACTAGGCTAGTTCCTCAGCCCTTAGATTTTGTTTTTCTTTTGTTTTTGAGACAAATTCTGAATTGCCAAATTATCCAGGTTGGGTGCAAACTTGTTATCATCCTGCCTCAGCCTCCCAGAGTGCAGGGATTACAGGCATGTACCACCACACTCAGCTCATCTTCTAATCTTAGTATCACCTAAACTTGGGACAAGATCCCACTTGCAGATTTAGGCCCCCTGGCCATGTAGGGCTCAGTGTGATGAGTTCCTTGAGTTAGGACACAGGTGTCCTGTGGGCTGAGTCATCTGGCCACACTATGCCAGCCTCCCTCCCCTTCAGTTGAGACTTGAGACAGAAAGGGCTGGCAACATAGAGCAGGGGTGTCTCGGCAACCTCACCAGTAACGGGGTGACTCATCAAAGCCCACGTGCTGGCCTAGTGGAGACCTGGACCAGGACCAGGGAGCTTACTGGCTTGGGAGCAGGGTGCGTCTAAACAGGTAGAGACCAGAGCTTGTGCTCAACCCATATTCCCTGAGCTGGAAAGAAGCAACCATTAGTCATTACAGCACATGCAATTACTCACTTAAAAGGCCACTGACTCCATGGTGCTGGTGGCCCTGCTGACAGGTGCTTTGATTTGAGGGAGGACTGAGAGGGGACTTTGGCTGCTTGGGGACACCTGGCTTCTTCTGGCCTCCAGAGCCCAGTGGGAGGGCCCTGTGACTCCCAGTGGGGGAGGATTCGGAGAAGACTGTCAGAAGACACAATGCAAGCCCAGCAGCTGATGCGGACGATCGCCTTGAAACAGCAGCGACCTTATCTTGCAATGTTAAATGGCTGGAAGATGAAGGCCAGGCCCCAAGGTATTATCTCCTCCGAGGCCTAGGGGTACACATCCCGCCTCGCTCATCCTGACCATGCTGGGACACTGGACCTGCCAGTGACACTGGCTCAGCCAATCTGGATCGTGACCAACTCAGGTGTCGGCCTTGGTCCTCACTGTGCCTCCTGGGGATGGGCCCCTTGTTTACATGGGGGAGGAGGGAAGGCACCTTGGGAGCTGGCCACATCTCCAGGCTGCTCACAGCTGCTTCCCTGCTCGGCCTTTTTGGTTTAGGATGCTGTCCACACCCAAAATCTGGCACAGTGACAGTCTTGCCCACAGAAAAATATACCTCCAATGGCTCTCAGCCAGGGCTGTCTTGGTGACAGAGACCACCTTTGACAGTCCAGGCCAAGTGGGGTCTGCACAGCTGGGGGACGTGGGCACCAAAGACTGGACAGTACCTGGTTTTATAAACAGGGTCTGGTGCTCAGGCTGGAAGCCCTGGAGCCCCAGTTGGACTCCAAGAGTGAGGGGGCAGTGCTTTTCCTTCTCAGAGAAATGTGGGCTCAATAGCGTAGGTGTGAGGCTGGTGGCCCGGCCCTCTTGGAGTTAACATGGGCAAGAGTGACTGTGGTTTGTGACTATGGTTCTAGAAATGGATAGAAAGGCCCCTGGTAGGGTCTCCACCTCCATGGATGCGATGCTGCTGTAACTGCTCACGGGAACTGTGCGCTGCCCACCAGGAGGAGACGGCTGGGAATGGAACCGTCACGGCCTAGAAGGGCTCTACCCACATACATCGGTGTGGAAGTGGGACCCCAAGCAGCAAGGGCAGAAACAGGCCCTGTGACAGTGTGTGGGGTGTGGCCACGTTGGCCCCCAAGACACACAGGAAGATGCGCCGGCATCATCAAGGCTGGGGCAGGCCAGCCACAAATGGCAGCTGCTCTGGGCAGGGGGCTGGAGATGGCCTTGCTCGCTGAATGTTTCTATATCCTCCGCCTGACTGAGATGGACACGCAGGCACCACCCAAAAGCCCATGGAGATGAGAGAGACAGGAAGAAGCTTCTGCTTTGCCAGGGGCCATAGGGTCCACAGTGTGCAAGGCTGCCTACACCCTGTCTTGTGGGTGGGTGGCGCCCTGGCTCCTTCCTTGGTCACTTTCTCAGACAAAATCCAGATGTGCTGGGAGAAAATTTGGTGAAAGAGCTGAAAGCACTAGGTGGCATGAGGAAACAGGATGAAGGTGACACCGCTGAGGACTTTAGCGGTCACCATACAGGCTGAGGAAGCTGAGGCATAGAGGGTGGGGTGATAGGACCTTGGTGGATCAATTAGAGATGGGCAAAGCTGGGACCCAGGTGAGAGGGCTGGTGCAACCTCTGAGTCATGTGTCTGGGAGGCTCCATCTCCCCAGCCTTCGTGTGTCTAGTGTTGGTTCATGGCTCAGGGCCTGGAAATAGCTGTTCCCCTAATTCCTCTCTCCTCCTCCCATCTCCAGTCCGCTCTCTGCTTCTAGACAGGTCCACGATACCATCTCCATATGGCCCAGCCCTCTGCCCACCCTGCTCTGCTGCCTCTGCTGCCCCTTCTTGTATGCGCGCCTTCCTGTGCGCGAGGCCTGTGCCTGCTCCTTCCCCGAGACAGGCTGCCCGAGTTTCCCGTGGATGCCTTAACAAACTGCTGAATACCTGATGGCTTAAAACAGCGGAGGTCCATCTCCCTGCAGTTCTAGAGATCAAGTCCTTCATCTAATGTCCCTGGGATGACCGAGGCATTGGCAGCTGGGCTGCCTTTCTGGCTGGTGGCTGCAGGAATTCTTTGGCTTGTGGCCACATCTCTCTAGTCCCTGACTCTGTGGTTCTGGGGACCCCTTCTCCCAGGTCTATCTAATCTCTCTTTAGAAGTAGTTAAGGCTGCCATCTCTATCTCAAGGTCCTTAACTTCACCCCATCTGCCAGCTCCCCCTTTTTACTATGGAAGGCGACACTGGCCACGGGAGCCGGTTATCTGGAAGAGAGCCGTACACTCGATAGGTACACTTGCTCGCGTGAGTGGGTGGCGGAGGCTCTCTGGCCCCATCCCTGCTTCTCCCTCTTTACACCCACAAGCACACACTCCTGAGGCCTTCACTGCCCCTCCATCCTATCCACTCGCTGCCCCTCAAAGGTGGGAAGCAGCTCCTAGGACCCCCAAACCATGCCTGTGCTCCGAGGTCCACTCCTTGGCTTCTGAAAAGCGGGTGGTTTGAGATCTCAGCTTTCCTCACCAGGGCAGGGAGGTCATGGGAGGAACAAGGAAGGGAACCGGTGGCCCTCCCAGGTCACTAATGAGGGCCAGAGATGCAGCACTGGGCAGGATGGACTGGCACCATGCCCCGCCTTCCAGCAGGCTGCAGACCCCAGCCTGTGCCAGTCAGCAGCTGTGACCCTTCCAGTGGGTCATACACCTTGTTCTGGCTCTGTGTCATCAGGAAAAAGCAGCACCCTACGTATTCCTTTCAGCTCTAATGCAAAGATAAGTGGGGGAAGAGCCCGGCTTTTTGTGCATTTTATGGGGTGAGCATATCTTGGTATGGAAAGGTAAAGCAAAGGGCCTGGGGTCACTCCTAACTTTAGGCCATCCTTGTTTCTAATGCTAATCACTGATCTCAATCTCAGTAAGCCCTTAATCAGGGAAACTGAGGACTATATTCCCTGACTTGAGTCCTCCTATCAGAGGATTTGGAAAAAAATTGTCTGGAAAATAGAGAAATGATACAGCTTTTTTTTTTTTTTTTTTGAGACAGAGTCTTGCTATGCAGTTCAGGCTGGCCTTGAGCTCACTTTGTAGCCCAGGCTGGTCTCAAACTTGCAATGATCCTCCTGCCTCTGCCTCCCGAGTGCTGGGATTACAGGCGTGAGCCACCGCGCCCGGCTTGATATAGTTTTAAAACCTGAGGCAGAGAACGCTTTCCTGGGAGCATTCTACAGGTTGCTATAGGTTGTTTTTCCAACTTGCTTGGAACTCACTTGTCTCCCATCCTGGTCCTTGGTTCAAAACAGAGCTCTGCCCATCTCCCTGGTTCTCCTTCCCCACTGCCACTGAGCCTGGCTAACTCCAAGCCAGGAAACCCAGGGCACAGTGCACATCTGCCGTTTTGGGCTGCTGGCCACCAAGCCAGCCTCCCACCGGACCCTGGTTAGCAGGGCCAGGGGTTTGTCAGCGCGTGACGTGCCTGAGGAACTAAGTCCTGCTCAGCGGCTGGTGGCTGCCCAGGCAGACAGGCTGGGCCTCCTGACCGGACCTCTCGGCCTTCTCTGAGCTGTGCCCCCTTGTACACCGGAATGGGCTGTGCCTCTTTGTAACCCTGAGGGGGAAGACGGGAGCCTAGCATTTCATTCTGCCCTGGAGGAAGAGGCAGTAGAGGATGGGGACAGGGGCAGCTGGCACTCCCTACACATCAGGCACTACGTATTTACTGAGTACAGACGATTTGCTGAGTGAGACTCAGAAGAGGCCCAACCTTGGCTTCTTTCCTTACCATGAACCATGGGTCCATCTGTCCGTCCATCCACCCAGTGACCCACCCACCTGTCCACTCCTTCTCCATTCTTGGAGGTTGAACATTTGCTGGGCCCTAAGCCAGAGGATAAGGAGAGGGGTGAAAGCCCAGCTCAGTCCCGGTCATATCCTGGGGGTGACACAGGGGTAAAGGCACAGGTTGTAGGGAGCAGACACATGTCAGCCTCTCGGCAGCCATGTACATGTCTTGGCCCAGGTCACGCTGAGTGCAGGGTCTGCCTGACGCAGGTGCAGTGGGCTCCCCTGCTTCCTGGAGGAAGATCGAGAGGACCAGGCCCTTGCCAGGGATGGAAATCAGTATGGACACTTCCTGAGAGCCTGCTGGGTGTCTGGGTGAATCTTGGGGACACTTACAGAACAGGCTACCTCCTCTTTCTGGCCTTCTGTCCCCTCAGCATTGCACCTCCCTGGGTGGCCACTGCCTAGACACTAACTCAGCATTCATGCTCATCTCGGCTGCCCACTCTGGGTGAGGTACCAGAATCCAGGTTCACCTCACACTTAGCAGCTTTGTTCTAAGCAAGTCCATTCATGTGGACCATTCATGGCTCTGTCCATTCTTTTTTTTTTTTTTTTATTGGTACCGGGATCGAACTCACGACCGTGCGCTTGCAAAGCAGGTGATTATGCCCCTGAGCTAAATCCCCAGCATCGGCTCTGTCCATTCTTGACTACACTGCTATGGCAGCATCAGGCCAAACTTCTAGAATTTTACAATGAAAAGAAAACTTGGGGATCATGCAGGTATTTCAGGTGGGGAAAGCGAGGCTCATACAAAAAGTGGGTATCAAGACTGTGGCCAGAGCCCCAGCACCTGAATTCCCAGCGTGGGCCCCTAGAACTTCAGGCTCGTACTTAGCTCCAGAGCCTCCCTTGGTCTGTGTCAGGCTGAGCTCTGAGCTTGGAGCTCAGGGCTGGAGAGGGAAGACCCTGACCACAGGTGTGCTGAGCGACTCTCACCGGCTTGCCAGGGTCAGCTATGGGCATCTCTTCCCAGCTTGGTGTCTACATGCTGGCAGCCCCAAACTGGCCACAGAGGGAGTCCTCACTCTGGCCACAAGGCAGGGGTCAGAGAGGGGCACGAGGAGGCCAGCTGCAGTGTGGAAGGAGTAGGGGCAGAGGTTATGTGCGGCAGCCGTGGCCGTGGGGCCCTCGGGAGAGGATGAGCGTTGACACTTTCCTTCTGCTGCTGGGGTAGCTCTGGGAGCAGGAGCTGATGTGCTGCTCCGAGCTTCAGCGTCTCCATCCCGGCAGGGCCCCTGGTGTGAACCGAGGTCCCTGGGGCTCAGGCGGGGCTGACCTGGAGGTGTGCCCAAACGCCAGTCTCCCCCAGCAGCTCCTGGGTGGCTTCTCCCCCCTCCCCACCCATCTGCCTGTCTCCCCCATCCAGACACCCACTTGCCACCTGGGAAATGTACTAAATATGGTCTGAGGGTGCTCTGAGCCAGGAGCCTTCCTTGTGATGAAGGCCGGGGCTCCCAGCTCCCTAAGGGGACCAGTGTGTTTAGAACAGGAGTGCCTGGCTCTTTTGCCTGGTCCCATAGAAAGGCCAGCAGCATGCAACTGCCTGGACCTCTGAACTGGGGTCTGGGTGGTCCTAGGGTGCCCCTTGAGACTGTACCTAGTAGCTCCAGAAAAACCCAGAAGACCCAGGGCTCCACAGCTTCCATGCAGGGCAGTTTCTGAGCTAGACTGCAGAGCCAGTATGAAGAGGTGCCCTGTTGTCTCCCACCAGAAACAGCCCTGGCATTTTCAGAGGCTCTGAGCCCACCTCTAGCTCGAAGAACCCCTCTTGCTGTGGTTCAAAGCCCATTAGCTAGGTACCTGCCATGGGATGCCATGCTGAACAAGGAATGTTAAATCATCAACTCCTGGAGAAGGAGTTGGCCCAGCAGCAGCCCCTGGCTGTCCCTCAAGTCTCAAGGCCCAGTGTACACCCAGGACAACTCCTAATTACTATGGCTCTCCCATAACTATCCAGCAGGTTTGACTCTCAAAGCTCTGTGGCAGACAGAGTTGCAAATACTGATTCTCAGGTGATGCAAGGTGCAAGGGGGTGGGTGGTTCCATCTGGGGTCACAGGGTAGGGGGCAGGAGAGGCTGCATAGGAATAGGACTGTGTGAGTCACAGGTCTGGGCTGGCTGCTCTGTGATGTCCGTACCCCGGCCTCAGAGCCTCCTCTGTGTGCAATGTGGCTTTCACATGGCCTTCCTGGGAACTGTTCCTCTCATCAAAGCTCTGTCACCTGCTCACTCCAGAGCAAAAACCCGCTCGCCCCTCACTTTCTTTTCTTGGTCCTGCCACTTGCTCTGGAGTTAGTGCCAGAAGCTGTGCCCATCCATGCTCACAAGCTTCTGGCAGGAGTAGGGCAAGGAAGGTGACTCTGGGCTTCTCTCTTCCAGGTGTTTGACTGGAGGGAACATGTAGTCAATTGGGCAGGACAGCTGTGTGCAGTGACCTGGCCACCCAGCTACACCATCTGGTTTGTTCTCCGAGCCTTCTAGAAATCACTTCTCTCGAGCTTTAGGAACTCGTTCTGACACTGAAAAGAACTCTTGGACAATAACAGAGTGACCAGCAAGACACTAACTTACACAGACAAGTAGGAATTGGGAGACATTTCCCAGAATAGAGAGCAAAATGGCAGAGATGGAACAATGCAGAAAGAATAAGTGACAAATCAGATGAACTCAAATGGTCTGGGAAGAAATCCAGAAAGAACTGGGAGACGGGGAGAGGGAGAGGGAGACAGGGAGGGGGAGAGGGAGAAAGTGAAAGAATTTCTAAGGAACAACAGAAGTGTCTTTGAGAGAGGAAGCTGCTTCAGTCTGAGGGGGTCTCTGGGGGTGTTGGACATGGTCAATACACAAGAAAACCACACTGAGACCCCAGACCCCAGAAATTCAGGACACTGAGAATTCATGTGTTCCTACAGAGTTCTAGAGAGGAAAATAAAGGGTCACCTGCAGGAAGGAGAAATGCGACAATGACTACAGAAAAATGCTTTTGCAGTTTACAGGACAAATTATTTTGGAATCTGGAAATCTAGAACCTAGCATTTAAAAACTAAATACTTCAGCTATAGAGATTGACACTCTACATTCCTTTGTTTAAAAAACATATATATATATATATATATATATATATATATATATATATATATATATATACATACATACCGGGAATTGAACTCAGGACCTTGTACTTGCCTGGTGGGTGTTGTGCTGCTGAGCTATATCCCGGGTCCAAGATTCATTTTCTTGAAGTTGTTACTTGTGGATGTGCCCCAGCAGAACAAGGGTAAAGACCAAGAAACTAATCGCTTATCCCGTAACTCAACAAGGGAAAGTTGAGGAAAGATGGTGCATGCTGGCGACACTTGAGCAGGACAGCAGAGGACAACAGTGAGAATGACAGGGACTTCGGCAAGGCACCGAAAACGGGGCATAGCTTAGTAGCACGCTCATAAAGGTGTAAGTCTTCTACCACAAGACAAGAAAAAGGCAACTGGGAACTCCAGGAAAAAATAAACGTCATGCAAAAAAAAAAAATGCTAATCTTAACTAAAAGGTGGGATTACTTTGAACAATGGAGAGAAAAGAATCCACTGGGTTGTGCTAATAAGAAGACCCTTCTCCTCAGGGCTCTGTGAAGGCTACAGTTCTATTCTCATTGCTGGTGCTGGTGGAAATAGGTCTATTAGAATGCTTTCTTTCTACTGTTTAAAAACTTTTGTTGTTTGTTTCTTTGAAACAGGCTCTTGCTATGTAGTACAGGCTGGTTTGAACCCATTATGTAGTGTAGATTGGCCTTGAGTTCATGGCCTCCCAGCTGCTGGGATTACAGATAAGTGTGCTACCATGCTTACTATTGTTATTATTATTTTCTTTTGAACTTTTGAATCTGACTAACAGAACTTTAAAGATTTAACTATAACAAAGGGCTAAGGGACACTGTCTATCATGAAACAAGAGACAGGAATCTGAGAAAGTTATTTAAGAGTAATCAATTAGCAAGCTGCCAACAACTATTTAAAATGGGGTGGGGCGGAACTACACAACTTCATCTTTTCCAGTAAATTTTTGAGACTGTTTCCATCGTGAGATTAAGGTGTGTGTGTGTGTGTGTGTGTGTGTGTGTGTCAGTGGGTGTGGAGGGTAAACAAAGTGGCCACAGTCGCAGGTTGTCTACCTGCCCAGTGAGGTGTATGGATCATGCTAAGGAGGGGAGACCATGACTTCTTTCTCCTCTGAGCCCTGTCTCAGAATAGGACTGTTTTGCTTTAAAGGATGAGTTGTTTTTTGTGCATACATGCAGTACTTGGAACACTGTTTTCAAAGGGAGGAAACTGTTAAGGGAGAGCTGACAATGGCAGCCAGATGGCGGGGATGCTACGAAGACCAGTTACCTGGGCAGGGGTAGCGGGGAAGGCAGGGCCACTAGGAACCCTGAAGAGACCCTGAATGGTGCGGGGCAGGGGAGGGTGAGAAGGGAGAGTGTCCCAGTGTCCCGCTGGCCCTGGGCATGCTGTGCATCACAGTGGAGGCCACAGGGCAGAGCAGCTTGGAGGGGGAACCACCGCAGGTGCAGATCAGGGAAAAGAGTCATCCAAATGGAGCCTGGTCCCCAGACGCCTATGCCTCCTACTGGAGGAAGCAAGATGGCAGAGGCCGGCCTCATGAGGCCACTACATCTTCCTGGACCTTTGGACTGAGAGCTTGCTTTCTTTCTTTGTTTCTTTCTTTCTTGGTTACAGAAAGACTACAAAAGTACTACATCCTTGTAAAAATTTAAAACTGTCAACATAAGACATACAAAGCGATTTTTCCAGCCCCAAACTCTGTCCCTAAGGGGCAACCATGTGAGTCCCATTAATTGCCAGGCCCAACCCTCAATGCAGAGAAAATAGATAAACCGAGGATGCTCCCTTTGCATCATGCCTGGGAACAAACACACTCAGAGTTGGAGTCCTGCTTTTCAACTCGAAGGACTATTAAAAATATATATATAAATACAAAATAATGGTGGAACAAGAATGAGGGGGGAAAAATCACTGTTTCTTGTCATTCAGTTCTTACTACCTACACATGGAAGCAGACTCCCAGAACACACAGTGAGGGTTTCAAAGGAAAGCCAGCTGCCCACACATGCTGCTCACAACTCAGCACCCCTCTGGATTTATATAGCACATGCCTCTTAGGAGCTGCAAGCACCAAACATATTTTCTCATTCATTCATTCTTAGCGCGAGCACAACTGGAGGCACAGAAGAGGCTGGGGGGGGGTCCCAGTTTGCATACAGCAGGAAAAGAAGGCGTGAGAGGGGCAGTGAGCTGCCCAGGGTCACCCGGTGGCTTAGTGGGAAGGTCCAAGAGAAAACACAAGGCGGCTTGTGCTTCTGGGGTTTAAAAGGTGTCTGCTGATAAACACAGGCGCCTCGATCTGTGCAGACTCTGTCTCTAGAAAGATCTCTGGGAACCAAGGACTGAGGTTTTCTCTGGGGAAAAGAACGTAGGTGCAGAAGGCAGGGGCTGGGGAGAGACCCGCTGCTTCCGCTCTGTCATTTCCTCACATTTGGGATCTTTTACCCAGCGTATCTATTTCCCATTACCAATTTTAAAAATATAAAAATCAGGCTTGAAAGCCATGAAAATAAGTAGCTGTGGACAGTGGATATTCCCCTGGTGAACAGGCACAATTTGCTATCCTTTTAAATCAATCTTGGGGAGAAGATTGGTTTCACTGAGGATGGAGGTAATAGACCTTCCTGCCAGTGACGTTTCCGAGCAGACCAGGAGCCGCCTGTGTGGCTGGGCTGGGGAGTAAGAGGTGCTATGGGCACCACGCTGCAAATGACAGCCAGGTCTGATGGCCACTCACTTCCTTGCCAAGTGCGGGAGCTCTGCAGAGATCTCCTCCTGGCAAAATTCAAGAGAAGACAAAGCTGAGCCTTCCATGCTCTCCCTCACTGCAGCCCGAGCCCAGGGGTCCAGTGTGCTCCAGTGTCACCCTGGGCTTCACATCAGCCACTTCCTCCACCAGCCCGGATCACCACCATGCTTGGCCCGGTTGATACGGTGTCTCCACACTGTTTTCCATTCATCGGTCTATCTGCTTCCGCCAGCAGTCTCTGCTTAGCACCCCGCAATGTCACCCACCCCAGGCATGAGAAAACCAGCACCGCTCCCAGGAAGCAGAGTCTTTCTCTGCATCGTCCTCTGTACTCTGCTGGCTCACTACATCCCTGCCTCCTCTGTGACTTTATACTTGCGGCAGGCCTTCTCTGCCGGGGTGATTCCCCTCAACTGCAGGTTTCAACTCCGGAGCCACTTCTTTAACCAGGCATGCTGATACACATCTGCAATCCCAGCACTCCAGAAGGCTGAGGCAGAAGGACTGCAGGTTCCAGCCCTGCCTGGAAACTTAGTGACTTAGTGAGACCCTGTCTCAAAATTTAAAAAGGGCTGGTGATGTAGTTCAGTGTGAAAGACCAGGGTACAACCTCAGTACTCCAAAAAGAAAAAAAACTGAAACAAAATAATCCCTTCCTCAGAGATTTTCCCTGGCTCCTGGCTTACCTGTGTGCAGTTGGCCTAACCCAAGCCACCCAAGGGACCAATAAGAGTGCTGCTAATTTGCCTCATGGATTTAATCATATGGTACAAATGTTCGGTTTGTTTATATGTAAAATTTATTGCTGATCTTCACTAATAAGATTTTAATCTACATGAAGTCAAAGACTATACTTGTCTTATTTACCTCAGTGCCTTTAACTCCCAGAGTAATGAAGCCTTAATAAACACTGCTTTAGTGAGTGGAATGGGTAGGTGGATGGAAGGACGGATACACAAATTGTTGGGTGAATGGTTGGATAAATAGAGTATGACTAAGCGGATGACTGGAGAGATGGAGGGGTGGATGGAGAGCTAGGTAGATGAATGAGTGGATAGGTGAATGGATGAGTAGACGGATGGCTGCATGGAAGATGGACAGATAGACACTGACAGATGGGCAGATGGACGAGTGGATAGATGGCTGCCCGGATACATGGATGAGGACCAATGGGTGGATGGATGAAGGGTAAGTGGACGGACCAGTGGGTGGATGGATAGAGAAATGGGCAGATGAGAGGGTGGAGAGATGGAGCCTATTCAGCCATAAGTGAGACTGTGAGGTCTTCCTGTCTGCCCCCACCCTGGGAGCCTCTTCTGAGCTGTTCCCTGCTGATGAGGCTGTGACCTGATTAAAGCAGAGTGAGACTTTCGAGTGCCATCCTGTGTTTAGCTACGTTCACAATGCCGGTGTACAGCAGGGGTACCAGGACCTCTGCTGTCGGACCTCATCAGCACAGCCCGTTCTCTGGCCACTCTCATGTGACTCTAGGCAGGGAGAAGGAAGGAACTGGAGTGACCAGATGGACTGCCTCAGCCATCTGGCTCTTCATCACCAAGCAAACTTTGTGACATAGAAGGGGTGGGAAGGGGAGGAAACTCCCCCCTGACTCAACATCTCCATTGAGTCTTGCTTCCTCTTGAATTACTTCCTAATTGCATTTGTATCTGCAGTGGGGCAGCCTCAGCCAATGTGCCACCTGCCTGGACATGACCTGCCGCTCACAGTGGGTAATTGGCTGGCATGGCTCTGGGTCTCTGCAGCTCATTAGGCCATTTCTAACAGGGGCTCTGAAGTGGGCTAACAGATTGCTGGCTGCTCTGTGCTGCACTGCAGCAGGCCCGCCCCCAGACATTTATATCCTGCCTGCTCAGTCAGGGGACCAATGACCAGCCTCTTCTTCTCCCGAGCCAAGCTAGCTGTGGCCCACAAATGCCCACGCTGCCCAAACTCCAGGGCCCTGTCAAGGTCACAGTCTGGCCAAGGCCAGGGCTTCTGGACCCTGCAGGTCATGCCCTCACCTTCACAGGGAGGCTCAAGTAGCTGCACATTAACCAAGGGAGCAATGGTCTTTCTCTCCCAAGGACACTTCTAGAGCATCTCTTCAGAAAGCGGTCCCCACAGGGAAACCCACCCTGCTGTTTCTCTCCATCTCAGGCCTGTGCTAGGCAGTGATATCTTGGCCTCAGTGGGCAGGGCCTGGGTGACCAGGCTTACTGCTGGTAGGGCCAAGAGCAAGCTCTCAGGCCTGTCCTAGGCAGTGATATCTTGGCCTCAGTGGGCAGGGCCTTGGTGACCAGGCTTCCTGCTGGTAGGGCCAAGAGCAAGCTCCATTCCTTGGCCTTCCTTTTCCAACTTCACTGTCCTATGAATTAGTTAGATGGGTCATGAGTTTGGCCCTGTACAGGGTCATGAGCTTGGCCATCATCAGTACTGTGACCAGGGCATGGTGGCAGATGCATGGGAAGGTGAATAAATGACATGGGTGTGACCCTGGTTTCTCTTACTATAATGTCAGGTCACAAGAAACCCACAGTTTATCTAACCCTCTACCATGGAGAGTCAGGGCTCCCCTGAATTCTGGTCCACCTCTTGTTTAAAAGCTACCAGCTGACCCTGGTGTGACCAGATGGCCTTCTACTCTGTGGTCCCAGCTCCTGGCACAGAGTGGGTCTTCAGAACAGGCATAAACCACAAACCTTCATCTGGATACTAAAAGCAGGGATGCAGAAGGGGCAGGGATCTCAGCGGTCACCTGGTCCTATCTTCTGTGACCTTCTGGCATGAGAGTACTCAGCCAGCTTGACTCTTCAGTGGTAGGGAGCTCATCTGTCACAGGGAGCCCACTCTGTCACTAAACAGCTACAGTGGTCCCACTTGTCCTCGGTTGGCTAACCTGCAGCCTGTGCCCCATGTACTCTGGGCCTGATATTAATCATGTGACATTCCTCTGCTAAGGGACCCCAGTCAGCTGGCCCCACTGTCTTCCTTTCCCCAGCTCATTCAAGTTGGGTGCTCCTGTCACTCCTCCACAGGAAAAGGGCCCTGAGTGTGAAGTCACTTGATTCAAATGACAAGCGTACATGCACACCTACCCTAACAAAGATGTGTACACGCACCCTCCTGCATGGGTGCACACCCAGTTTCACAGACATCAAGACAGGCCATCCATTGCTCTCCCTAGAGACAAGGGAACTTGTAGGAAGATGGTTATGAAAAGGCCACTGCCTGAGGACAGCCACTGCCTGGCCCCTTCCAGCTTTAAGGGGCTCTTTTCACTAACACACTGCTCTTTGCCTGGCAAGCCCTCCAAGCAGCCATAGTGATGGCTCTCCCAGTGTCCCCGAGCCCTGGTCACTGTGGATGCTGGGTTGCCAAGACCTCCTTGGTGGATGGGAGTATGAGTTGAAGCCTCCCCCTGCCCCAGCCATGACCACTCGCCAGGCCCACTGTGACTGATGTCTTCTGTAGTAGCAGTAGCCATCTGGTCCTGGTGGCTGCTGGCCCCTGAATCTTTTTGGGACTGTGCTCATACCGGAGTATGATCGCATCTAGAGTTTAACACATTCCCACTGACCTGAACCACCAACAGGACATGTATGACTCTCTCATCAGCGGCCTAAACCACTGGTGGTAGAAGTGGTAAGGTCACGCATAGTACAGTCATGCATGTACCACTGGTGGTTCAAGTTGTTCAGCAGTGAAATGTATGAATTATAGCCCTGTTGTGAACATGTTAAGGTAAAAATGCGAGCCATTTGGGTGGGGATGTAGCTCAGTGGCTTAAGCACTTGCCTGGTAAGCACAAGGTTGTGAGTTTGATCCCCGGTACCAAAAACAAAAAGCGAGCCACGGGAGCTCAGTGGTAGAACACTTGCCTAGGATGTACAAGGCCCAGGCTCCATCCCTACCACTGCATAAAAAGTAGGGGCAATGGAACAAGAACTGGAGCATCCATGCTTTCCCCCCAGAAGGGACCCCAGTCCCCTAGCTAAGCATGGTACTCCTGACACAGCGTACGTACCTTGTTATGACAGATGTGGAAGAAGAGATTGGCATCAGCACCTAATCTGACCAGCAATCCTACCCCCAGGTAAATGCCCAAACAACTGAAAACATGGTCAAACCCTATGAGCAAAGTCCACAACAGTATCATTAGCAAGAGCCAAGTGGGGGACATGGGATGAATAAATAAATAAATGGGATTGTCACCCAGCCTTGAGAAAGAAGGACATTCTGGCACACACTACAGCATGGATAAACCTTGATGACATCACATTCAGTGGCAAGTGCTGTGTGTTCTTCTGTGAGGTCCCTGCAGTCATCAGGTCCAGAGACAGAGAGCAGGATGGGGCAGCCAGGGCTGGGGAGCGAGGTGAGGGTCTCCGTTTAATGGGGATGGGGTTTCAGAGGAAGTTCTGGAGGTGGATGGTGGTGAATGTGCTTAACTCAGAACTGAGCGCTTAAACATGGTTCAGATGAGAAACTGAATGTTGTATTTTACCACAACAGAAATACTGGGGTGCTGAGAACAAAGCTGGATACGCGCCGCCCCACGGGTGCACGCTGGGGTGTGGTGCTCACTGAGGGAAGCCGGCAGTACAGCTTCCACACTGTAAAAATCCCACCCAGGACACACAAATCCATACAGACAGAAAGCGGACTGGTGGCGGCTGCCAAGGGCCATGGGGAGGAAGGATGGGGGTGACTGCTCATGAGCTCAGAGCTTCCTCTTGGGGTAAAGATAATGTTTTTGGAATTAGACAGAGGTGGCAGTCGCACAATACCACCAACATGCTAAGCACCAGTGAATTGTGTACTTTAAAATACACAGTTTGGTATACAGTGCTTGTCTCAAAAGATGAAGATAAAAACAAACTAAGCTAAGGGAGCCCTCAGCATGCAGATGGGGCTGTGGGAACAGAGCTGAGTGTTCATCACACCCCCGGGGTTAGGGAGGAATCAGGGAAGGATGACCTGTGCCTTCCATAGATGGGTCCTCTCTGGAGGTATCTGGAGGTGTCTGGGAGGTGGGGGCGGGGGACAGCAGCTCTCCAAAGGACCCATGGGCCGGGGCGGATGCTCCCAGCAGCAGTCACTGATGCGTGTCCTTCTCCTTCCTGCCTTACCCACTGACTCCTCAAGGCCCCCTGACACAAAGCCTCACTTCATGGCCCCAATGAAGATCAATGCTGGTGCAGGGAGACTTGTGGCTTGCAAAGGAAACAAAGGGACAGAGACACTTCCAGTTTGGGGACACTCAGAGCCAGAGAAACTGATGAGGTGAGTGGAACAGTGGCCACAAAAGGTGCTGTACATCCAGCTGTTTATGATGCCCTGGTCCAAAAAGAGCCCTACCCTGGCCTCGACCTCTCCCACAGTCCCAGGGAGAAGGGACACAGACTGAGGACATCTTTGCTACACTTGCTGTTGCAGTTTGGTTTTTGTGGAAAAATCTCCCTTATCCAAGGCAGCCACACCATTAAGTGCAAACTCCAGCTCTGCAGAAGTGGCAGTAAGCAGCACAGGAAACAGAGGTGAAGTGGAAACTTGGACATCTTAACTGTACCCCTGGGAGCATCACCACGCCTGCTACACCCCCTCTGTGGGACTGTGTCCTCTTTCCCTGGACAGCTGCCCACCTCTCCTGGGTCCCCCTGGTTGTGCAGCAGCTCAACCCCAACTGCAGGGCTGCACAAGAAGACAGTGGCTCCCATGATCCCAACACTGTGGACACAAGCAAACCAAACCAAAGGGATCTGAGAGCACCACATGAGATGGCCCGAAGTGTTCATGGCACACATGTACATCAAACCAGCAGAATTGTGGCAGGGAAGAATGCACGTCTTACCCGGGTGCATCGAGGCTGTCATAGGAGCCCACAGTATAGTGCCTGAAGAGCTTCTTGCTTCGGTCTGCGCGGGTTTCTGTGTGCAGAGAAAGAAAAAGAAAACATTGTTTAGGAAAGCCATGGTCCCTGAATACCAAACTCACACGAGGTTGGCTGAGCTCTCATCCATTTGCCCCATGAAGCATGAGATCTGCTCTCCTGGGGAAAGATCCCGGGGAAAAGATGAGGCCCCAAGTCTGTGGCCTGACTTTGCAAATTTGGGGAATGCGTAAGAACACTGGTGCTGATCCTGAGAGAGTCAAAGAGCTCCATTCCAAATGGAGGCAGAGTCCTGGCTACAGAGGGTAGGCGGGAGGAAACTGCAGAGCAGAAGGGGCCATGGTCCCTCAAACTGTGATTGTGACAGCTGACTACACATGGAATCTTCTAGAATAGAGTCCTAAAAGTGATACTTCAAGCCTTCTAGCAAAACTGGGAACCTGCAGATGAGTGTGTTTGGGGAAGAAAAGATACATTTATTATGATTTCCCTGATGACAGTGGCTTTCTCCTAACCTTAAAAAAAAAAAGACACTAAGCAAACATGATTAACTTTCCTAATTAAATCCTCTGCTTGCTTCCCTTACTCAGCAGATTTAGACGTAAATTTCATGGGAAATAATATGAGCGATGTAATTAGATTTAATAGATAGCTCAGGGCTGGAGGAGGGGACAACACAAACAGGAAAAATATAGCGGCTCACAATACATTGTTTAGTTATTTTTCTCTCAAATAAAATTTCCTGCACTATCTTCTTCCTAAATCCTGCAGGAATCTCAATAAGCTACTGGTTTCAGGAACATGGCTTGAAATCACATTTTAACTCTTGTAAGCCTCTGTGTTGCTGGTCTCTTCTATCCTGTGTTTCAAGGTGAATGTGATTCTCTCTGGAATCCTGAAACACACATTTGCAGTTCAAAGGTGAACACAAGTCCACTGGGAAAGTCTTGGCTCTTTTCATGACCAGAGGTAGTTAAGGTATAGGCTTATTCCCTATCAAGTGCCGAGTTGTCACTGGGGCTGAAAGAGGCTGGTGGTGAGCCCAGGACTACATTTCCCAGCTACCTTTGCACCAGGATATGGTCATGTGACTAGTTTCTACCAATGGGATGTGAGCAGGAAGAGGAGTGAGTGTGTGTAGGGGTGGGGGAGTGTGTTCAAGCTCAGGCTCTTTAGGAGCCTGCCTGCTCTTCCTCCTCCTTTCTTGTTTCTAACCAGCACAAAACTCCGGCTGGGAGCCGTGGAGGAGCCTGTGATTAGAATTGAAAGGCCTGGGTCTATATGCCTCAGGAGGTTTCATGAGTGAGACATAACCTCCTACTGGTGCAAGACTGCAGTTCTGGATTTCTGTTACAGCAGTTAACCTTGCTTTGACTAAAAGGCAGGGCCACTGGGGTCCTCTGGCAGGAGTCCCACCTGCCTCTCCATGCCTTGCAAGTCACTTCCCCGATGATGACACACACTTATAAGTCTTTCATCAGCCACGTCATCTTCATTGTCACCACTATTGCTGAAACTTATTAAGCACTTTTGTGTTATTAGGCCTGACATAAGCACTACTTGTGTACCCTGTCATTTAACTGCCGTGCCAACCCAGGGCAGGGTACACACACTGCACTGTGACCTCTGTGCTGCCACTGCATTAATGCTGCCCGGCTTGGGACTGTGGTTGCTCTCCACTGGGAGACCGCCTCATGTAACTTCAAACTTAATGCATATTACTGTTTTAAACACCTGTCTGCATACACTACATCACTAATCAGCGGCTACTTACACTGGTATTGAAGTAACACAGCATGAAGGTCTCCAACAAAAATGCTTTGACAATTACTGAAATGTCTTTCCCCAAAGCCAGTCAAAAGCAATGACATTTCACAAACAAAACAAGCAATTTAAATTTTAAGAAATGCAATTCGTTATGCAGTAAATACATTGCCCAAAGTGAATTTGCCAATAGTATACATTTGTCATTTTGTTGTACTGTATACGGAGGAGCACACTGAGATACAAATTATTCTATCACAGACTTAAAAAATAGTTAATGTGCTGTCTCTCTCTGCTCAGGCCTGTCACAGCTGGATTTGTCATTGTCTCTGTTTTAACATAGTGACCTTTCCCCACCCCTGATCTGTGGCCATCTGGGCACATAGAGGGAGGTAACATACCTGGATCCATTTTATGTGTGGCAATAGTCAGGGCCATGAAGACAAAGCCACGTGCCCTGGTAGGGTCAGGATCAGTGCGCCGGCTGGCACATGGATGCCACAGCCCATCTCCTGTCTCCCAGACTAAAGTGCCCTGGTGCTTGGGACAGGCTCCTGGGGCTCCTGTGCTGTTGGCACTGTGGAGTAGGATTTAACCTTATTTTCCTCTGATCTAGGTATGTGTCTCCTCCACAACTCAGTGAAACTGAGTCCCTACAGTCACAGGTTGATGGCATCTGTAGGAGGGGCCTGTGGGAGGCTGTTCTGATTAGGTGAGGTCATGAGGGTAGGGCTCTGTGATGGGACAGATGATTTAATAAAAACAAGGAGACCTGAGCTGGCACACTTGTTCTCTCATCATGTGATGTCCTGTACCACCTTGGGACACTGCAGAGTCCCCATCAGCAAGGAAGGCTTTACCAGATGCAGCTCCTTGATCTTGAATCTCCAGAACTGTGAGCTGAACAAACCTTTATTGTTCATGAATTATCTTGCCTGTGGTATTTACTTACAGTGACAGAAAACAGACTAACAGACCTGCTGCGTAATTCTGAGCAGACACGCAAAAAGTCAAGGCTTGCTGACCTGAATTAAAGGATCCATTGCACAGGAGCCCAAAACAACCCTCTACCTCTCATCCGAGTAAGCAGAGTGCACTGAGTGCTCACCAGAGCATACACTGGTCCAGGCAAGTGGGGCACCCTTCCCCTATACTCAGCATCTGGACCAGATGTGGGCAGGTATGCCTTCCTGAGTACACTCATGTGGCAGTGGCCCATTCCAGCCATCATTTACCAGGTCCATCAAAGCCACAACCTGTCCCCAGAGGAAATGTTGGAAGGGCACCCCCAAGGATAGATCTCAGGGTGCCAGGATGGGTGAGGAAGGAGCCCGAGACATTCACCTTCTTGGGCTAAGTGTGAGACCCCAGCAGTCAGATAACTGGAGGGAAAACATGGTTGGCCATACAGTTGCCAGGCTGGCCCTAGGACATCTATGTTGGGGCCACCAGTATGCCAGGCCCTGGAGGGATAAATGAGACTTGAACCTCTTTGTGGGGTTAACCAGAGTGGCTTACAAAGCCAGTGAAGGACCACATGGCTGTTAATTGCTAGTATTACTCTTAATTGCTTCTGGAACGCAAATGCCTGCATGGTGCTTGTTGTCTTGAAACTACTGGGCACTGAGAGCTGACTGGGTCAGGTCTCTGGATGGGCCAGATGGCCCAGGGCCCAGGGGCAGACAGGACAGATTATAGTGGAACACACATGTGAGCATGTTTGTACATGTGTTTATCAGAGGCAAAACATATTTGGAAAGGGAACGATTTCCATGCTGGGTCAGGAAGCTGAGAGTTCCTAGGTGATGGGGTGTCATGGACCAATACAATTTTAAGCCGTGTGGGTAGAGACCGTAAACCAACACAAAGATGATCAGATTTTAAATCTGGTTCAGTGAGGACATAAAGAACCATTAGTCTTCCTTTCCTGTCAAAATCATTTTACAAGACAAAGGGAAACTTCAGAAAGTATATTATCTCTGGTTGTCTTGTGAAAACCTTCCCACGTGCAGTCACAGCTCTGCCCATCACTGTCATTACCACGACCTCCATCGTGACCACCGCCATCATCACCGCAGCCACCATCACTGACATCATCACCACGGCCACCGTCACCACCACCGTCATCACAACCACAGTGACTATCATCGCCATCCCATCCCCAGCTTTGTCACTGTCACCATCAATCCCACTGCAGCACTTTTTAAAACACTTCTCAGTGGAGGATGCCCGGCTAATTGATCTCCCGTTTCCCTAAAATTAAGTCTCCCCCTCATTTGGTTCCCGCGCAATGCCCAGCAGCAAAGGCGTCTCCCAGAAGAGCAGAGTGTAGGGATGAGGGCGCGTGGGGCTGAGGCCGGACTGGCTGCGCACCCTCATCTCCTCACCTGTGAGTGGGCACAGCCCCTACTCTCAGCTAGCCCTCTGAGGAGCGAGGGTGAGCCCTGCAGGAGCAGCTCTGTGGTGCATGGGCAGTGCTGCGTCCCTGGCTTTGCTGTCCTGGGGCTGCACCTCAGATGCGGAGCCTTCATCTCACACGGGTCCCTCAGAGTCGTACCACTCAGGAATGGCAGCTGGGTTTTCAACGTAGACATGACGCTTCTGCAGCATGCACTGGCACAACTAACAGTGTAACAGTTCTGGAACATTCCTCAGGAGTCACACGTGCTCTGAGCACCTCCGCTGCCTGAGCTCCAGGCAGTTACTACAGCCCCAGCTTGACAGGTGAGGAAGGTGAGGCTCAGAGAGGTTCAGCAAGCATCCATGGTCATCCAGCCAGAAAGCACAGAGCCTGTCTACGGCACAGACTTCCCTGAGGTACAAAGAAGTGGTATTGCCAGAAGCAACCTCCCTAAACCCAGGTGGCCATCCTAACCTGCATGTCCTGTGGACCTGCCCTTACCTGGCTTTTCGTTATTATTATTGTTATCACTGTGTGTGTTACTGGCAACTGAACCCAGGGCCTTTGCACAGCTAATTTCCAAGCAGGCCACCTCCTCAGCCAGTGCCAGGTTGAGTGCTCCACACGGAAGGCCCTCAGCAATGCTGGCAGCACATCACACAGTGTGGAGCCTCACCGTGACCATCACTCTAGTCTGAGTGACCACCATCCTTTGTATGGGCTGATACAGACACTTCCAGTCTCTGGCTTCCATGTCTGTCCCTCCCCTCAAAGATCCACTCTCTGTGCAGCAGAGAGAATGAGCTGTAAAACAACACAAACCAGCCAGGTGAAGCTTTGTGCCCTGCTTGTGCACCCTCACACTCTGCCTCCTCCCTGCCTCAGCGGCTACACCCCAGCTCGGGGAGCCTCCTCCTCATTCTTCCAACATGATGATGAGTTGGTCTGTCCCTCAGGGGCTCTGTCCCTGCTACAGTCTGCCTGGGACATTCTTTCCTCAGTTCAGATCCCCAGCTCCTGCAGCACAGCAGGGTGCAGCAGAGTCATCCATGCAGGCGGAGGGTTCACCTCCCTGGTTCCACTGTGATGTGCTGAAGACATGACACAGAATGCTGAGACTCAGTGCCTCCTCAGGACTGCAGGAGTGGTGGGAACAACCCTGTCTGCAAACCCAACACCCCGCTGCTAGTACTGGTGAGCAGTGACCATGTGGGGTCCCCCAACTGTGCCTCTGGCTTCCATTTATCAACTGCAAAGCAGGAGGCCTGGGCCAAAGGATTCCGGGGACCCTGCCCTCATCATGATATGCTCTCCCAGTGCAGCTCACCCAGAGGGTGACTGTGAGGGTGGGGACCCCATATGGCAGTATTTAAGTCAATGTCCCTTGAAAGCTCCACTTTGAGTATGGCCTAGAAAAATCTACAGTGTAAGGAGGAGGAAAAAAAAAACAACAAACCAAACCTAGAAATCCCATTGCGTATACCTCCTGGGACTTGTGGAAGGCAATGACAGATTGCATGACAAGCTTCCGCCTGTCAGCATTTAAAATAGCCCCATCCACCGAGCGAGCACGGGGTGTGTGGGGGGGTTGGGTACGGCACAGTGAGCGGGAGCCAGGACAGTGTCCCCAAAGCCTCAAAGGCCTGCAGTCCTGGAGGCGGCCTTTCTGGAAAGGGAAACGTGGAGAGGAGTTTTCTCAGAGAGATTTACTAACACTCTGAAGGGCCACAGATTAATTCACAAGGACATGTGGGGAGGGGGCGGCCTCAGAGCTAGGAGGTGGCCCAGCGGGAGGTAGGGATGAGGTTGGGGAGAACAATGTGCCCTTCACGCCTAAGCCACAGTTCTGGAATAGTCTCTTTGCTCACTAGATGCCCACGGACAGAGAGAGGCAGGGGAGGACATAGAACCGTTGATTTTCAGGCAAGATAAACTCGAGTTTGGCTTTGCTAGCAGGCTGAGATGGGCAGGAAGTCACCTCTCACTGGGCCTCAGTTTTCTTGTCTGTAATGGGGGCTAATAGCGCCTGCCCCAGGAACCCACCTATTTCTTTCTGGTAAATGTCCCCTGTTCCCGGAGAAAAGGAAAATCCCCTCTCTGGTCATTTCTGGACCACATGATGTTCTGTTCAGAGCTAACCAAGAGACAGCTCCCTTGCAAGTCTAGCCTATCAGACCCTCTCCTAGTGGTCTGAGCAGAAGGAGATGGTCTCTGCTCCCCATTTGAACCAAGGCCATCTCAACTTAGGTGGGGATGCTGTCACTATGGGTAGCAGTGAGTGGACAGCTGACTGGGGCTGAGCAGGAAGAGGGGGCCAAGAGGTCGACATGGACAGGAAGTAGGACCACCCTGTGTGCAGAGCCACAGGAGGCTGGCTGTGTGTTCTGCCCTTTAGTGGCCAGGAAAGGCCCTAGCATCCTAAGAAGGGGGTACATTTTGTCACTTAACTGGCTCACGTGACTTTATTTCTTGCTACCAAAACAGTACCATCTTCCCGCCAGGCTGTTCCCTTGGGTGGGGACAATACTTGGAAAAAAACATGTATCTGTACTGACTAGGAACAGTTGTTTTTCACTGTTATTATTTCCTTAGCAATAAATACAGCACAGCAACTGTTCCCGCAGCATGTACGCTGGGTCAGCTCAGCACGTGGGAGAGTGTGCAGAGATTGTGTGCACGTGCTACGGCACGCTACGGCAGGCCTTTCAGCATCACGCACTGTGGTGTTTGTGGGAGGGGCTGTCCCAGAACTGAGCCCCAGCAAATTCCAAAGGACACTATTGGTGTGTATGATGACAGTGAAGTAGCAGGGCACATATCTCCAAACGCCTTGAGAGGGCAGTCTAGTCTTCAGTAAGAGCCGCTTGTAAAACTCTGGGTGGCTGATGCTCCTAGGTTCCCTTCTGTGGAACAGTAGTTGCAACGCACAGATGGAGGATCTGGGGATACAGGGGCCCAGATGCTTCCATGGTGACGCAGTGGGACCTAGGGTTTGACCACACAGGTAACTTCCAACGATAATGAAATGCTTCCAGGCCAGGTGGCCTCGATTTACCTGCCATAAAGATGGGGTTCCATTACTTCAGATCCTGTGAGAATCATGTGTGATAATATCCTGGAGTTTCTTTTCTTTTTTTTTTTTTTAATTCAAGCTATGTCTCAAATTTACTTCTTTTTATTGACAATGAGTCCCCAGAGCTATTCAGCCACACGACTCTCTCCGTACAACCCTGAATTCTTTAAGGCTTCAAATCAGACACCGTGCACTCAGGCTGATAGGCCACAGGTAGGATCAGAGCCACAAAGGGGATAGAATGACTGATGGAGATACAAAGTGACAATAGCTTTTTTAAAACCAAAGACTCCTCACAAATTGGAGAAATGCAGAGATGACAGAAATGGGATTGCCAGGAGATGCCAGCCAGGTGCTGGAGAGCGGGGCTGGCAAAGATCTCTCACCAGGTCACATTTTGCCTGGCGAGCAGGGACACACTGCAGTCTGCAGGCTGCCTGTTGCCCGAGTGGAGCCAGAGGCTGGCGGGCAGAGGGTACTGAGCTTGAAGCCAGTGCTCAGGCTCCAGACTGAGGTCTGGCTCCACATGTTCTCTGTTTTGGTAAGTGAGAGTGCGGTCAGCTCTTGGAGTCACTCAAGAAAGGATACAAGACTCGGATTTGACAGAAACACATACAACACTAACCATCAACCAGTAGGGAGGTGTCATACAACCCTTCACTAGATCGGTTCTGGGTCTCTTATCAAGCAGCTTCTGGGCTCCTAACAATGACGGGCGAGAGGAGCGGGGAAAAGGAAGAGTCTGTGGTCAGAGCATAGAGATAGATTCTAAGCCACGCTGATGACCTAGCAATGAAGGGTGGACCGCTCTGCTGTAGCTGCGATGATGAGTCATGGCAGGCTTGGTGGCCTACAGCCACACAGTGTGCCCCTTCACAGTTCCACAGGTCGAGAATATGACTCGGGTCTTCTAAAGCCACAGCATGGCTAGGCCACCACCCTCCCTCCTGCAGTCTCCAGCAGAGAAGCCATTCCTCCTTTCTCCAGAGGACCTTGCTGGCCCCGGCCCCTTCCCCAACTTCAGAGCCGGCCACGTAGGGTAACATGCTCACGGGTTCTGGGTATCAGATGTGAACATCCTCATGCCCACGGCTGTGCCCCAGGCCGGGGACACCTTCTCTGCAGCACAGTGCGGGGGATAAGCCTGGCTCTGAGGCTGACTTTAGTCACTGCAGGTCAGAAACTACTCAGGTGGCAGAACGGTGGTTTCTAGGAAATACATTTCCACGCTTGCAGATACAAGATGAAACTAAGTTCAAGTTCTGACTGCAACTATGGCACAGCCTGAGGTGGGGACTCAGGATTTCTGAGATTCCATCTCCTCCTGGTGCCATGGGATCAAGGGCCTGGTGGCACATCTCCGTGTCTGATCCTGCTTGGCAGCCCCAGGGGATGGCTCCTCTTTCACTAAGAGAACTCAGCCTCAGGGTGGGCATGGCTGTGTGTGGGGAAGAGCATTTGTCAAGAGTCCCAAATGCTGGAGAACCATGTGAGAGCCAAGCCCGAGGACTCCAAAGCCCAGAGAAAGAGGGAAGATGCTGGCCTGCCAGGCTGTTTTCCCTGCCCTAACACACAGGACTCCCTCTGGAGAGCTGGGCACTCCTAGCACAGTTATTTTTTTTCTTAGTTGTCCAAGGAGATTTTGGGTTGTACTGCAAGATGGCAGCAAATACCTTAGGAAGGAAAATGATTTGCATCCTGGACTTAGACAAAGTGGCTGTGCTGACCGTTACTGTATGAAGCAGCCGCAGCCTCTCCTTATGGAACCCCTGGGAGTGGACCAGCAGAAGCCTTCGAAGCACCAGCCTCATGCCCCAAGGCATAGGAGAGGTGGGTGCCCACACAAGTGAGCCACACGGCCCATTCCAGGCCAAGACCGGAACTGGTCCAGAAAGGGTCACAGTCATGCTGAGGACCCACAGGAAGCAAAGGGTGGCTTTCCCATGACTGGCTGGATGTGGAATATTGTCCAAGGGTTCGTGTGTTGGAGGAGTGGTCCTTGTGTGGTCCTGAGACCTCTGGGAGGTGGAGCCCACTGTGGATGGTCTTGGATCACAGGGTGGTTCTTCTGGGACCCTGAGTGGTATGACACCTAGCGGGGGCCCTGGGATGCTCCCCGGCTTCCTGTCTGGTGATGCGATTGCGATGTTGTGTTTGGTCCCCACCAGGTTGCCCTCTGCCGTGAGGTGACAGTCAGGGGCCTCAGCAGAGTGGGCAGCATGCTGCCTGGACTTCATCCTCCCACCCCCGAGCAAGAGTTGAGGAAGAGGACAGGGAGGGAGGTGACACCAGGTGGAAAGGGGGGGCTGTGACAGCGACAGGTGTCTATCACCATCATGGTTTGGGTCTGTCACTATCTGTCATCCATCTTCACTCATCACATGTGCCAGCTTAAGTGCAAACGCACGAGCTCTTTCTAATGCCTTGGCAACCCGACAAGACAGCACGAGTGTCATCTCCACAGTGCCAGCTGAGTGACGGTTCTCATGCTCAGGCCTTAACCACTGCCCTTCACTGCCTCCACACCGGGGAGTCAGAACTCACCCCCTGCCCTTTGCCAAACACTGTCTGCTGTGACAAACTCAGTGTTAGTTCACTCAGCAGCCACCTCCAAGCACTGTCTCCCCTCTACTACTACAGGATCTGGAAAGCCTCACACTCAGTCTCTCAGGGTCCCCCAAAAGTGGCAAGCACCCTGGTCTCGGCCAATGAAATGAGAGCAGTTGTCTGGGGGCGGGGCTCCCTTCCCATGTCCCCTCCTCCTCTCCCCATTAGGGGTGTGGATGAGCTTAGTAGCTGCAGTGCCACACTGGGCACACTGAGGATGAGGGGGGAGGACAGAAGTGGAGCCCCAGGCTATACCATGGGGCTTCTGTGCCCACCCTGCTGGAATTGTTGGATCCTCACTTGTGGGATGAGTGCCAATGCCCTGTGAGTTTCAGCAGTGGCTTTGAAGCTTTCTGTGACTGTGAAACCACTCTCTATCCCGTTTAGCACCAGGAGCCCACCAGACAGGACCATCTTTCCAATAACCCCATAGGGCTGGGGATTTAGCTCAGTGGCTTAAGCACCTGACTGGCAAGCGCGAGGTCATGAGTTCGATCCCCGGTACCAAAAAACAAAACAAAACAAAACAAAACAAACCAATAACCACATAGAAGAGGAAACTGAGGTATGGAAATGACATTCCAAGGTCACATGATTACCAAGCAACAGAACTGACACTCAGCTCACCTCCTTCACAGTTCTGCTGAACTCACGCAGCAACCACAAGAGAAGAGTCTGTCCTGCCCAGGAGAAAACCAATGGATTCGATCATTTCCAAGGTTACAAGACTTTCAGACCTGGGATTCAAACCTTGACTCTGGAGAACAGGAAGAGCCTGGGTTCACAGCTTTGGGCAAAGTCACACAAAGACAGGGTTCATCTGGAAATGAGCTGAGCTCTTCAGGGTCACGTGGCTTCCAGGACCACTCTGCTGCCTCCCCAGTCCCTCTGCGCAGCAAAGACGGTGGATACAGCCCTCCTGGGGCACTGGGTACACATGGTGAAGGCTGCCTGGAGCTCTGTTTCTCTCTGTTTCCTGTTGCTCTTTGGCCAAGCAAAGCAGGGGACACTATTGGAGGGAGGCTGAGCTCTGTTGTTGGCAATGCACCCCAATTACTGCAGTCCCAAATTGGTTGGACAAATGAATAAAGCTGTTGGCTGTCAATGAGTTGCTTTCTACTCTATAGTAATTAGGATTAGAAAAAAAAAAATCCACCCTGGAGGTTCAGTGGAAGCCTGTATACCCAAGTACATCCAGCCGAACCAGCAGTGGAAGTGTGAGTGACAGTGAACAGATGAACTGGGGCTCAATCTGCATGTTGCTGATTAGCTCGCCTGGGAGGGTCCACGCCAAGGCAGCCTCCCCCTTCCCAGAACAGTGCTTTCTTCTCTCTCCATGGTGCGTGGTGATGAGGGCGGGCAGGGATCTGAAGCACCCCAGGGCTGAAGTGATAAGGAAGGAGGCACATTTACACAACGGTCCGTGACAGGTCTCCAAAGGACTCTTCTGTCCCCACATCAACCCAATTGGGCCCAGAAGGGAGCAGAGGCGTCCTCTCTGCTTCACTGGTAACTGAACTGATCTTCCTTTTGCAGTCCCAGTGCCTGGTCCCCACCCTGCAATACCCAAGACCAAACCCTAAAGAATGCTTTGTCCTGAGTCCTGCGGGTCCTTCTCCAGCCCATCAAAAGGCCCTGAATGAAATCAGTGATCATTAGCACCCTGTCTGTGGGTCTGGGGGTGGGACCCAGCATCTTCCTGTCCGTCAGTCCCTCCATCAGGCAGGCACCAGCACCCCTTAGAGAGGCAGCTGGGTGGGGTGCAGTGCCTGAGGGCATTCAGGTGTGTGGAGCGGAGACTGCCTGTAAATCTATAAACACAACTGGGGGCGGGAGAATTCTTTTTAGCTTTTTAAATCTTTTTTAAGGACACTAGCAGCTGAGGATTGGGAACTAGGACACAGAGAAGAAAGACCTGTTGAGCACAAAGCAGCCACCCAGGTTTGCAGGTTGGGCCGGGGCACTGCAGGTTGCCATTCAGATTGGGATGCACCAGAGCTCAGGATAATGGGGTTCACCCCCCTATCAAGGTGGGTGTCTTGGGAGGAATAGGGAGGTCTCACTGGTGGTAACACAGCCCAGTGACCTGACTGCTTCTCCTTCTCTGCAAGCCACTGATACCCCACAGTACCTGTCCAGAGGTCTGGCACCCCCAAAGATTTGCCACATGAAAAGATCTCAGGGTAGCAGGGGTTGAGGTCCAGCTGGTGGGAGTAAGCCTGGGGTCACCAAAGTCTTGGCAATTTACAGCTCATACTTCTCTTTGCTCTCCTTAGAGTCACACCTGGGAGTGAGGCCCCATCAAAGTGAGGTGGCATCTGTCTGACCCGGTCACCAAGCTCTACACTGAGCCACCTCCTGGCCTCTGCTTTTGTGCAGGAGGCAGCGGCTGGTGAAAACCTACTGTGGAAGTTGATGAAAGCAGAGCCACCTGAAAATGCATCTGGTGTTTTCTTGGTCTTCACTGTTACTGTACTGAAGGAGCTCCCAGTCCACTCGACTCAAACACAATAGCAAGGAAAACCACACTGCCATGCTGTCTCGGAGGTGGGCAGGCTGCACGGCTTAGGAGGGCTCACCCTGCTCCCGGCTAAAAGGAATGTCCCATGCAGCCTGCCAGGTACAAGAGCACACAGGAATCCTGAGCCACTGGCATCTCGGTCCTCACACCTCACAATGCACTCACCCCCCTTCACAGCTAACCACAGCGCTTACTAGGAATAGACGTTCCAGGTTATCTTCAAAACCCACCGGCCGCTCAAAGGGACTCCGGGGAATACAAACAGGACCCTGGGGATTCTAACAGCAAATGAGATGCCAGTACCCTCTGGGATGATCTGCTAGCTACCTTTATTTTCCTCTAAAGCAGGAGGAAGGGAAAGCCATTACGGAAACAATAGCCTCGAGGAACCCAGCAACCAAAAGCGCCGTGATTCTAAGACACACAAAGTGCAAAGCGATCGCCTCCACAGCACGCCACCCGTCTCACCGAGTGCCGGCAGCACTGCCCGACTTCCGCGATTCTACAGTACCCGCTGCTCTCGCAAAGAACAAAGGCTCAGCATGCCAACCCCGGGCAGGCTGGGGAGGTGGCACCGTACCTCCAAAATGAACTTTCTTCTTGAACCGCGAATTGTCAGCCATCGTCCCTAGCCTGGGTGTGACCATGTCACTCAGGCTGGTGCCACAGCTCCTCTGGGTCCATGCGGAGACCGAATCCCTGGGGCGGGCCTCATGGACTATTGTCTGTTAATCCAACAGGAAGAAAAGCTGCAGCCCTCCGGGGGTCAGAATTGAAGGAGAAGAGAAAAAAAATAATAAACCAGAGGAAGAAGAAAGATGATTCCAGAGAATGTAATCCACAGGGAGGTTCACAAATTGGACTTTTGGAGACCAAAAACTGGGATCGGCTGAAAATTCGGTTCTTTGACACAAGTTGTAAGCTCCAGATTGGAGCCCGCATCCCTTCCACTTCCCACTGTACCAGGGACTTTTTTTTTTCCCCCCTAGTGCCGGTTTCCATGGCAACGCATCAGTCACTAGTCTAAATAAGTACGGGTGAAGGACGCCTGAAAAACCAGTGCAATTACGCACGCCATTAGCGGGAGAGGAAGACGATTCAACCCACTATTAGCACAGGGCAGAGGTGTCACCTATGGGCTGTCGCTGTCCTCGTCCCAAGTAATTACTTTCTGGTTTTGTGATGCTCAGTGTCCTCTGGCTTAGCAGTTTTTCTCTTTTTCTGTGAAGTGTACAGTGTGGTAACGAAGTCCGTTTGGCCACACAGCCCCATTGAGTCAGCGCCAAGGGACAGGCATGGCATCTCAGTGTAGAGGGTCCTTGCCAAAGGCACATGCTATCCTCCTGCCAGGCAGCAACTCCCTCGAGGAGCTTGGGACTTCAGGCAGCAGGAGGGATTTGGGGAAAATCCAGATATGCTGCGATTCAGTTTTTAGATCATGGCGATCAGGACTGGGGCTGGGGCTGGGGCTAAGCTGACCCCCTTCAGAAAGAGGGCTTCCTGCATTCCCATTGCACCCCACTCTGTGCATCCTCAGTGGAGGGAGGTGGCCCAGAAGACGAGGCCAGGAGATTTCCTTTCTTTCTGTCATTTGTCGTTCTTTTCTTTTTTTCTAATGGCTGCCATGAGCTCACTGTGTGGCCTAAGACAAGAGCCCCACCTTTCTGAGCGGAAGGCTTTCCTATCAGTTAGGTGGGAAGGGCTTGGGATGTTCAAGAAGGGTTATTCTACCCCTGGAGAGACAGGAGGGGGACGGCGATGGCCCAGAGTCACCTCAGCTTGGCCATTTGCCGGCTACATGACCTTGAGTGTGTTCCCAACTATTTGTCGCTGGGATAAAAATGGATTATGTACAAGAGTGGATGCTAAAGTAGTGTTATAGATATAAAATGAATTAAAGAAGGGCGCCCAGTGTGCAAGAAAGCTCGGCTTTGCTCTGGTCTTGCATTCACTTTATGTAGACGGGGCATAAAACTGCTGCACACCTCTGTTGCCATGTGGGAATTGGGCAGAGATTGTGGTACAACTTGCTCCCTTGCTTATTAACCCATGCGGTGGGACTAGATTGTCTGCAGAGATTCACAGACATAAACTGGGTTCAGAGAGGTCAAGTGCCTTGCAAGAAGTTACACAGCCTGCTAAGACTGGACCCAGGACTAGACTGGCTTCTCCTGGCCCAGCTCTGTGCCTTATACCTCAGTACTGGCCTCAGTGATGGCGATGTGGATGAGGGTAGAGGTGGGCTTCACTCCTGGAAAGCATGGTCTCCAAATGGTGGCCAGGTAGATCCCGAGCCATTCCCTAATCCCGTCTGCTGTGCTCCATGGAGGCAGGGCCTTCCCTCTTCAGCGGGTTCCTGGGTCTCAGCAGCCCCTTCCTGCTAGTTGTGGTTTGACATGATCTATGGGCAAATCGGAGGGTCATAAAAATAGCCTGTGCCTGGCATGCCAGGGGCCCAGGGGCGGCTGCTACTGCTGCTGCTCACTGAGATTTCAGTGGGAGGCAGAAGCCGGAGAGACAGGAGCAAAAATAGCGAGGGTTTCCACGGGAGCTCTGCCCTCCCTTCCCCTAGTGCCTGTCTCTAGGGGCACGGATCTCGCCATCCTCCCTGCACAGCTCCAAGGCCTGTGTCCTTGGAGACACCCTATCTGCCTCTGGCACGTGAAGAGCTCCCTGCCGCTCATAGGGTAAAGTCTCTACCTTGATCCCCAAGTCAGGCAGGCTGGCTGTGAGGGCCATAAGGGCATTGGCGCTGAGCTGAAGCTTTGGAAAAAGCTGCCTCTGAACACATTTAGGACCACCAGCGAGTTTCTCTACCACCGTGGGACTCAGCTTCCCCACTGGTAAAAGGTCCTGCTGCAGGACCCTGGGACCCAGAGGGCTAGGCTTGGATCCACACCGGGTGCCATGAACACTCACCCAGTTTACATGTAAACTGTAAAGTTCTGTTCAAAGTGCCACTGCCATTGCTGGCGGAGGGCCTGTATCACAAGGTGGATGTGACGTGGGCATTACTGGCTAGGGGCTAGGGGCTGGGTGGGAATGAGGATCATCACGCATTCGCTTGTGGATGCCTCCAGAGACAGCAAAGAATATGCCTGGTGCTTTGAACTTTTTGGTCACAGCCACATGGCTTTGAACTCTCCATCTGCACCCAATGCATTGGCCATGGGACTTTACGATTATTACCAAAACTCTAGGGCCTGTTGACTCTGTCAGTCCAGAAGCAATTGCCAGTTTATCCAGAGATGACCCCTGACAGGTGAGCAGAAGGCACCTCAGGGGTGCTGTGCTGGGGCAGGCTCTGGTATGGGGGGTGACACAGCAGCTGAGCTCTTCCCATCCCCCTCATCCATGGAGCAGGTGCCACTGAGCTTTTGTGGAATGAGGGATGGAGAAGGTGCAGGTAGTTGCGGCCCTCAGCCAGGTGTCCTTTCCTCATGCAGGACTGACCGCATGCTCTTGATCTGTGTGCGTGGACACACACATACACACGTGCACATAGGCATGTGCATTCTCATGCACACACATAACACAAACACACACACTCAGGTACATGGACAGATGCATACACACAAACATGCGCACACGCATGCATGGACACACACATGATGGAGGGGGGCAGACAGACAGCCCGGGGGTTTGGAATTCTTCTCTTTTTAGAAAAGATCTCAATCTCCAAACTTTGCCTTCTTCCCAGAACCACAGGAGCCCAGAAGAGGTTCTGTACCTAAACTCAGGTTCTAGCACTATCCAGTAGCCAGGATGTCTCCTGCCAGTGTCCCCTCCTTTCCTTTTCAGAGGTCTAGGACTTTTGAGCCCCTCCCTGCTGACAAGAACCTCCTGGAAGTGGCCAACACCCTTCGTGGAGTTGTTTCTTGTATTTTGCACCTATGGAAGTGAGAGAGGGTGTGTATGGGGTTTCCTCAATGACCGAGAGCTGCTCTGGGCACCTGCCAGAAGCTCAGCTCTCAACGCATGCTGCTCCCTTGGGTTGAGCTGGGGATACTGGTGGGCAGAGGGGGTAGGTGGGCTCCCATGGGAGAGTGGGACCTGAGGTCCAACAGGTTTACAGGTGTGAATGTCTATCTTCCAAGGGATATGGCTGCAGGTTCAGGGGCCTCAGAGTCCACCGTTTCTCACCAGGGTAGATCTGCTGGGACGGGTTTGGGAATTTCAGGGCTGGGTGTGGCCATCCCAGCTCAGGAGATGTCTGTGCTCCTGCAGCACAGCTGGGCTGAGGGAGCAGCTGACAGCCAGTTCCCTTGCCCATGCAACTTCTGAAGACACCCTGGACTCAAGGGAGGTGAGAGGCCTTTTCATCACTGTCTGAGCTCGATCCTGAATTCTCCTCACACACAGCAGCAGACTTTTGGGAATTGCCTGAGTACATACATGAGTCTTCAGAAATGCCAGTGTTTTGAACATCAAGGAAGGAGTGTCCTTGGTGGATCCAGTGATTTTTATTTTTGATTTTCAGGCATGGCCTTCCTAAGTTTCCCAGGCTGGCATCAAACTCCTAATCCTCCTGCCTCAGCCTCCCAAAGGGGTGGAATTACAGGCATGTGCCACTACATCAAGCTATTGGGAGCTTTTAAAGAATGGCCCATGAACTCACTCCATGTGTCACTAGTAGCAATCCCACTGGGCACATGAGGGCTGCAGTTCAAGGTGACTTCGCAGGAGCACCATTCAACCATGGCATTGGCTGGTCCAGTGGCTCTGCAGCTCAGATGTGTGGGGATAATTCTGCTCGGGCATGGTCACAACGTCCTTCCTGTCTCCTCAGTGCATCACACAGGATGGTGCTGCAATGGTTCTCTGCCACCTTCTCGCCGCTACAGAGTCTGCACACTGTATCTCCTAGACTCCAGCATCAGGTGGCAGTGGGCTCTGCCCGCTGGACACAGCTGTGCAAGGCTGTGTATTGCTGCTCCCTGGCAGGGCAACTCCTGGGAAATACTGAGCATGTTTCTCACATTCTTGGCAATCCCTCTGGTCTCTTTCTGCTCCTCTAACCCAAAGGGCTGTGGTGGCTTCTAGTGCTGACCAATCTCCAAGAAGTACCACCTGCCCCTCTGCTCGGCCAGGCTCTTCAGGGCTTTGGAAGTCATTTCCCTGTGTTTGATCCCCTCTGTGTGAAATGCCTACAGAGGGGCCTGGTAATTCTTTTAAATGGGGCATAGTTTGCTAAATGATAACATGTTGATGAGTTTTTAAAACGATGCACATTGTGGATATTTTCCAGAGGAATTTCACCTGAGACAATAAGAAAAGTCCAGCAAACTTTTAAAAAATGGGTTCACTGTGTCCGTGATGAGGGAGAACCATAGAATTGCTACAAGACGCACAGAATGAGAGCGGAAAGTCAAAACCACTCCTGCCTACCTACCCTCATGTGCAGTGGTGTAGCTGGGGGGGCCCCGAGAGAACCTCTGAGGTCAAAGGTAGGACTTACCAGTGAGTGGCAGGAAGGTACAGTTTGCTCTAGAAGACACTAGGCCTCCTGACAAAGAGCTTTAGAATAAGTAAAGGCTTTTGAAAGAAACCTAAATAATTAGGTAAAAATTTCAAAGTTAACACTGAATAAGCCTCAGCTTTAACCTCTCTGCTGGTCCCTAGTGTTTGCCTTGATGTGATATTTTGCAAAGCACGGTTCGATTCCATCCAGTGTTAACACGTGTGCTAATGATTCTGGAGGCAGGCAATGACAAGGCACATGGATTCCACCTCCTGCTCTTCAGGTCTTGGTGTGATTCCCTTCCCTTGCACTTGGGGGACCCATCCCTTGCTTCAGATCTAGGTATGACACACAGAGGCTGCGTGCAGTTTCACATACACGCTAATATGATTGTGTTCTGTCAGACCATAGCAACTTTCCTGTTGGCGTCTGTTGCTGCCTCTGGTGTAGTGCAACAAGCAGTGACCTCAGGCTGCTCAGGGGACTTCGGCCACCAGGTTCTATGATGCTGAAGCCTTCACACTCACAAGTTCCCTGGCCTGAATTCTGCTGGCAGCCTGAGGGAGCCTGGGGGCTGGTCCTCCCCAGCCACAGCATTGCTGTCCCACAGGGTTGGTAACTGACAGCATGCTCCCTTGTGGAATCCTGGAGTAGTCCCAGTACCCTCACCCGGGGCACTGCATAGGAATCCTGCAGGGACCCCAGGAGGTGCAGGAGGAAGAGGATGTAGGAGCCAAAGGGTGAGGAGCAAACTGAAGCGACAGACACAGAGAAGGGGCCCTGCAGAGCTTCTAGGAGTGCACAGCGTTCTCCTTGCACTGTTCTAAGCACCCCGAAGATGGAATTAAGAGATACTTTCTTCTTATTTGGCTTGGGCAAGGAGCAGATGGGGAAAAACAATCAAGACTAAAGCCAAGAGAACAATAGCACGAAACCCTGGCTCCTGAAGAGCGTGTCTTAGAGGCCCTGGCTGTCTCGCACCTGGTCAGTTAAGAATGACCCGGTCCTGGGGCAGGTTTTGAGGTGTGTGCAAACATTTGTGTGTGTGCAGATATAAAAACCTTGCTGAGAATGACCACTGTCAGAAGAACCCACCTAAATGTCCTCAGAGCTCTGGGGACAGGTCTTTTGGCTCTTTCCTGAGTCATCTCCTTTTTTATTTTTACTTTTGATTCAGTTTTGGAGGTTGAGCCTAGAGCCTTTACACTGAGCTACATCCTCAGTTGTTTTTAAATTTTTTGCATTTTGAGACAGGGTCTTGTTAAGTCACTAAGTCCCATAGGTTGGACTTGAACTCGCAATCCTCCCGCCTCAGCCTCTGAGAGTGCTGGGATTACAGGCATGCATTACTATGTCAGGCTTCTTTTTTGATTTTGTAACAGTGGGTCCTTTGAGAAATGCCAGACAACATTCAGTGCAGGGCACACAGGAGGTCTAGAATTTCTGAGCGGGGAGGCTTGGAGTTGCTGGGGTGACCAGATGACCGTTGCCAAACAAACCCTGCACGAAGCTGTGCTGATGCCTTTGGCAGAATCAGCTCCGAGGCAGCAGGACACACACTGACTTTGTGCGCAGGGAGGCCAGCTGCCCGTGCTTGGCAACAGGGCTCCTCCCAGGTCTAATGAACTGAGCGGCAGCGAACAGCAGTCAGAAAGAGGCGAACTGCGAGTTCAGTCCCCTAGTCTCCTATAGCTGGGGCATATTTGGGGTGGATAAGACATTTTAGAATTCCTCATGAATGCAAAAGCAACTCTAAATCAAGATTTCAGTCTAAAAGGAAGGAAACCAACATACAGCGAATGCCTCTGATGTACCACAGCGATTCATAGATAGGAAAATATAACACAATTAGCATGTTGTAAAAACACAGTTTCAAAGCTTGCTTCTTGGAGGGGAAAACACTTAGGTGAGACCATGACAGACCCTCATTAGCCCAATGACACAGGTGGAAGGAAGTGAGGCAGCGGGTACTAACGGGAGCGATTCTTTTCCTACTGTGTAGAATTTCGGTGAGCAAATGTTTTCCTGCAATATTCATAAATGCCACTAACATCCCAAACCAGCAACACTGGACTTATTTGCAGCTGGTTCTGTGTCATATTTAAAATGAATCACTCTGCAACATTTGGGAACTCCTAAAAGCTGAGCATGGCAGCAGGAATTTCCTTGGAGACCAGGCTAGGAATCCACATGGAGCCAGGGGTTTGCCAGCCTGCAGGGCCCGAGCAATTGCTCTCAAGGGACTTGGCACTCTGGAAGGCATCAGCTTTGGTATGCAGGGCTGGTAAGGGCAGACCCAGGACCTGATGCCCAGCAAGGGCCATCCACACCAACCTCATCCCATCGGGGGGACCTGGATCAGTATCACTATGGGGGTCTATTTCTAGGACCCCTCAGACACTAACATATATGATGCTCTGGTCTCTCTATAAAACAGCGCAGTACTTGTCAGAACCTACACAGACCCTGCTGTATACTTTACTTGGTCTCTAGATTACTACAATACCCAGCACAAAGCAAGTGGCATGTGAATAACTATCCTACTGTACTGTTTATAGGATAATGACAAGAGACACCATCTGTGCATGCTCAGTATGGCTGCAATTGCAAAAAGAAATATTTTTGAGCTACAGTTGGTTGACTTTGCCAAATCAGAGGGTCAGTTGTCAGCATCAGCACAATGTTGCCGGTGGCCATTCGCAGAGGTCATGGCTTGTGTGCCCATCTCAGAGTCCCCATGTGCGCTGCCCTCAGCCTGCACAGAGGGCTCACTGGGCTTCTGCTGATGGCAGAAGCAGTGTGCACAGTGAGTGAGACCATGCATGTGGTGCAGGGCTGGGGATGGGGGTTGTGACAAAATGCAGCCCCTGGGTTGTGTCACCTATGTTCCTCCGCACTAGAAAAGTCCAGGTCACTTGTTATAACTCATCCTACATGATTCAGTGGTATCCCCTCCTTCATTGTGACCACAAGCCCCTGTGTATATGTGTGAAACCATAGGGTGCTGCTGGGGGGAGCCCCTACCTCTTAACGGCACCCACTTCTTCCTTGCTGAGCCAAGTTCCTGGGAACTGCACCTAGTTCAGGTACATTCATCATCTTTCCCCACATTGGTGACGGCGGCGCAGCTTCTTTAGTGAGACCCTTCTCTGCCCAGCAGGGAGAAGAGGAAGCTCTGACACTCACCTTCCACCAGCACATGCTGGGCTCAGGCTCCGGGGCCTGGCCCGATCTGGAAGCTGCAGGGGGTTGGAGGATGAGGCTGGAGCCCGCATCAAAGGGAGGAGTGGGAGGTCACACACCTACGTAGGGCACTGGAAACCTGTGGTTATGCTATGCTTAGTGCATCCACGAGGGCTTAATGGAGCCCTGAGTGCCAGGTTCTGCACAGGGAGCCGGAGAGATGTGGGATCTTTACCCTGAAGCGGCTCCCAGGCTAGTGGGGGAGGCAGATACAGTTGGGATCAGGGGTCAGCAAAGAAGTCAAGGTCATCGAGGTGGAGCTGGCTGTTGTTACAAGAAGAGCAGCAACTACTGGACATGGTAGTGCATGCTTGTGATCCCAGCACCCTGGGAGACTGAGACAAACGGATTCCAAGTGCAAGCCCAGCTTGGGCACCGTAGGGAAAAATTTCCAAAGTTAAACGGGCTGGGGATAGAGCTCAGGGCAAGGCTCTGGGTTCAATCTCCAGTAACAGAAAATAAACAAACCAGCAGTTACTTTTGCTTCTGGATCCAAGTCTATTTGCAACATGAGTTGCAGGTCAGTCCATCACGAGACAACGTCTGCTCACCCAGCCCTTGTGTTTAGGTTGGTTCTGGGTTGCTGACCATGAGAAGCTGGGGCTGCTGACTCTGGGTCAGTTCTGAGCCCAGACTCCAAGGTCTGCACATGTTTCTGTTCATGCTTGAGAGGCTGCAGGCCTCATGTGAAGAAGCCTGGGCTTGCCAGCTGGAGGGTGGAACTCACAGGCCCAGGCACCCGTTACAACTTATCTAGACTTCATGACTGTCCTCTGCACTGTGGGCATCCAAGCAGGAGACAGAGCTGCTCCCTGCAGAGCCCAGCTCTGAGTTACAGAATCCTGAGCTAACAGCAGTCTTTTCAATAAATGGGCTCTTTTGTTCCATAGCCACTGCTGATACACTCGTCACTCAACTTTTACAGTCGTGTGGTAACTTAGCAATGGTTTTTCATCTGCAAATGGAGATGACACATCTTCTGCTGTTTGCAGAGTACTTGTAATCATCACATGGGTAACAAGAGTAAAAACATACTGTGAGTTTGACAGTGCCAGGCCCTGGGGTAGCTGTGTGACTATAAGGAGGACAGTCTAGAGAGAGGAGAGTGGAGGTCAGAGACACTCAGGTATGAGTGCCTGCCTTTAGCATCTTTTGGGGGAAACTGTAGAGCTTCCCAAGGGACAGCTTTAGAGGTACCAGGTCTCTACTGGCTGCCTGGCTGCTGACTGAGGCAGGATATGTAATAGGTTCTGAGGTGGAAGAGGACCCCGGGCAGCAGAGCAGGGTGTTAGGAACAGGAGTCTCAGTGAGCTGTTGGAACCCTGGTGCTACCATTTTGTCATTTACACCCTTCGGCCAGGACCACTCTTCTGAATCAGCTCTTTCGGCAATGCTGCCACCCTTGCCCCTCTGCACTGCACACGAGGCACATGTAGGCTGGGAACAAGAAAACCAGTGCCACTCCAGGTCACCGTGCAGGGTAAATGGCCTCCTGAGGCCCCCGTGCCGAGGTGTGCAGAGGACGTTCAGATGGGGGAGATGGGGGGCTGTCAACCAACCAAGAAAGCTTTCCAGGGGTTTTCTACAAGGCCTGGGGGCCATTCTGGGTTTCACACAGAGACATTTAAAGGAGCAAATGGAACTTTACTGAGCGACAAGGTGCTTCATGATGCGGGCAAAGGAAGTGTCAATAAAAGGGGTCCACAAAGGGATTTGTTATGTTTACCTTTCAGTGCTGTCAATGCTTTAAAATAAGGTGATTCAATCGGTTACGTGAGCCGAGTCAGGACAGGAAGAGGCCGCTGGATGGTGAGCCCACAGCTCCCTTCCTGCTCTGTGTTTACTGTCACCATGGAGATAAAGCTATGGAAAACCAGCTGGCGGAGGGCAGTGTGGTCACCCACATGGGGAAGCAGGCTCCCCGCCTGGACCCAGTGCACATGCCGGCCCTCCACCTGCTCAGAGAGGACAAGAGAGTGTCCCATGCTGCCACGATTCAGACGGGTCCTGAAACCTTGATAGAGGAGCCCTGGAGGGAGACTAGTGGGAAGAGGTAGGGACTGTCCCAGCCAGGCAGACTGGGCCACATGTTGAGCTGGGCTCACTGGTAGCAGGTGGTGCTTACTGCCAAGTTGCTCAGGATAGCCCGGGTGCAGCATGCAGACAGTTCCACACAAACTCAGGCAGTATCACCATGCTGAGTCTCCAAGAATGGCAAGCCCAAAGCGTGGCTCCAGGCCTTGGGCGTGGAATGGTCTGTCAGCTCAAAGGACAGAATCAACTGATTTCTCCCCAGCCAACACATCTGTCTGGAAACAAACAAGGCAAGAACAAACATGCCTCCCATAGGACAGATGACGTGTGGAGCGTCTATGATCCGAGGGGCTGCATCACAAATACTGTGTCACTCATTCTCAGGCCTGTTTTAAGGAAAAGCGAAAGATGGGCGTGATGGTGTCCACCTGCCATGCCAGCGCTCTGGGAGGCTGAGGCAGGAGGAGTGCAAGTAAAGCCCAGCCTAGGGGGTCGTAGGGAGACCCTTTCTCAAAATTAAAATAAAAAATGTTAAAAAGGTTATGGGTATAGTTCCATGTAAAGTCCCTGAAAGAAAAAAGAAAAGCAAAAACAAGTTTTGAGCCCTATTAATCACACACACACACACACACACACACATACACACACACTCGCTGCTGCACATCTCAGTTGTGTAGAGTTTGTGGCTAGCAGTATCCATCAGGGCTCTGGGAAGTAGCCTTCCCCTTGGAGGACAAAGTCTAGACCAAAGGGTGCCGCTAAGAGGGGGTGAAACATTGACACATGTGACAAAGATAAGCCTAAAAATCACACCCAGAAAAAGAAGCCAGACACAAAAGATTCCCTTTATGTGGCACAACCTGAACACCCAGGCCCACAGAAACCGGAAGCAGCTGAGGGGCTGCAGGGCTTGGGATGGGTGGGAGAGACTGTGGCTAGGCATGGGGCTTCCTGCAGAAGGTTCTAGAACTAGAGACGATGGTCATACAACCCTAAGGGTACTAAATGCCATCGAACTGCCCTTCAAATTGGTGATTATAGTGGTATCTCAGTGATATCTCAATAAAATACTGTGTTATGCAAAAAAAAAAAAAGCATGTTGGTGCTCTGCCAGGTGGCCCAGGTCCCCCTCCTGTTCCTCTCTGCATAATCTCGGGACTCTGGGCTAGTGGATGGGTGTTTGTGCCTTGGTTCCCCTGTCTGTACAGTGCCTGCCAGAGCCGGGCACTGGGTTTCCTTGATGTCCTGATAGGCGGAGCCTGAGCAGGCTGGGAGGGGAGCTTTGTGTTCACATCAGCTGCCTGGTTTTATGCTCTTGTTCCGGGGTCAGTGGCAAATGGCCCTGAGCTGGACTGTGCATCCTGCACAGGACAGCACATGGCATGGACCCAGCAAACCCTAAACCATGATTCCTGGCTCTCTCTCCTTCACCATTCCTGCCTTGACCCTGAGATAAGGGGCCTCCTCATGTTCTGTCTCCCCAAGACCTTGGTGGTGCCAGGCCTCAGCTCTCATACTATAAGGGTGCGCACACCCAGCTCCTGTGCTGGGGGATGCCCTGGACCTCCCTGGTTCTCTGTTCTGGGTGGCTGTCTGTATTCCTGGGCCGGCCACCTCCCTGGGGACACAGGTGTGCCGGTTCCAAAAGAGCAGGGCTCCCTGCATACCCCAGCCCGGGAATGCTGCCTGGTACGCACGGCCTGTGCTGACAGATCTCTGCTGAATGAACTAACTCTGAGCATCTTTGCATATCAGACATTGTCAATGCGGATGACTCAGCCATGACGAGGGCAGAGGCTGGTGGGGAGACAGACATGGAATAGATCATCACAACTGAGTGGGATTGTCTGCAACAAGAGACGTGTCAGGCACGCTAGGAGCAGCCGGGAGCACTGGGAACATGAAGGGCTTTGAGGGAAGCGCAGAGATGAAGGGCTACCACAGCTGGGTCTTGCAGGATGAGCAGGAGTTCAGCAGACAAACATGGAGGGGAGGAGGATCAGCACAGGCAAAGACTGACCTGTGAAAGCATGGTGTAGAGGCTGTGATCGACTTGGTCACCTCCTGGAGCCTTAAGAACCGGGTGTGAATGAGCCAGGACTAGAGCCAAGAACAGCACACTAAGGCTGCTGTCTCTTTCATCAATAAAGTTTTATTGGCACAGACATTCCCATTGGCTGTCCTGCTGCTTCTGGGCTGAGTAGGCAGAGCTGATTGGCTTTGACTGAGCACGGGGTAGCAAAGTTTGGTGTCTGCGCCCTCTGGAATGTCTGGAGCTCAGGCCTCAGGGCCACGATGAGGCTGCTGGGTGAGCGGAAGTAGGTGGTCTCCCACCCCCACCCCATGGCCCCAGGAGTGGGCCTGGGGCAGGGGCCTGGGTGGGTAAGAAGAGAGAATGTGTCTGGGTGTCACAAAGGTGCAGGAAAAGGCGGGAGGAGAAACACAAGGCCCCCGAGGCAGGGCCCCCTGCACCCCACTGATTGCTGGTGCCTCACTGAGCCCAGAGTGGCCTCTTTAAGGTTACGTCCCCTGCTGATGTGCCCAGGGAATAAGGCAGAGGGTGGGCAGTACAAGGGGAGAGAGGAAAGGCCGGCTGCAACCAGGGAGTCACAATGTCGGGGTGTGGCGGGCAGGAAGGCAGCTGGGGAGCAATCCTGAGGGCAGAGGGCAGGAGGGAGGGAGGAGGTGTGGCTTGCTGACACGGCCCTGAGGATCAGTGGAACTCAGGCCCTGAATGTGGAGGGAAAGGGCATCCTGAGAGGGGTTTGAGGATGCTCCGCCTGATGCTTCTGAGCATGTGTGGAACTTCTGGGAAGATGAAAACCCAGGAGGAGCCAAAGGAGTAACGCAGGAGGGGCAACCTGGCTTGACTTAGGTGGCCTCCTCTGCTGGCCACAGAGCCTGGGGCCTGATGGATGTGGACTCCTTCCCATGTCCTGACAAGGATTTGCTGGGTAAGGACTATGGGGAGCGAGAGGGACACAGGATCGCTGGTGTTCCTGGGCTGACATCTCCTCTTCTGCCTGCAGAGGCTGCCCTGGCCAGGCCTTGGGTGGAAGGACAGTGGCCTGTTGTGGTGGCTGAGGAGCATCCTAGGGCCTGGCTCAGGTTGTGGCTGTGGGCAGGGCTGCTGGCCCAGAGTTTTCTCAGTGACTGCCTGGCAAGGAGGACCCCTGGGGATGCACTTCCTGCCACTGCTGTCCCTTGGGCCGAGGTTGGGGGAGGAGCTCTGCTGAGAACAGAGCACATGGCCCGCGTAGCTGGGAATGCAGGATATTTTGAGCTGCACAGGGGAATTCTGCGTTACCCTGGAGACAAGCAGACACAGGCCTTGGGGCTGCAGCACATCTGCGCTCACCAAGAGGCCTGGGCTGTGCAGGGCTCCCAGGGTCAGGGGTGGAGGTGGGCGTGGTTGTGGGGTGGGGCTCCTCCCTCACAGGGACAGGCCGGGGCTGAGCACCGTTTGCATCTTCTACACATGTCCCACACCAAACTGGGCAACCAGGCAGGGTCCTGGGAGGATACTTAGGGACCCAAAGCGGAAGCCGAGTTGGGAGGCTCCCGGGGTTGCCCAGGGCAGCCTTGCCCAGCATGACGGTAGGCTGCTGAGCATCCCTTCTCCTAGGACTCAGGACTGGGCTCCACATCTAGCTCCTAGAAGGTCCGTGCATTGGTCCTACCTTGGGTTCTTGGACCTCTCCCTTCCGAATGACCACACTGCAGAGAGATGACGTCAGGCCATGCCCCCCAAGCCCCATACCCATCACCATGCGTGCCGCTCACCTCCCTCGACTCAGATATATGCTCCTTATGATCTGACCTCCAGTTGCTTGCTGTGCTTTTCTCCTAATCCAAGCCATCCACCATCCTCTCTGGCCATGCAGAGTAGCCTCCTTCATTAAACAGAAGCTTTCTTATCAGTAGGTGGACAGAGGAACAGCCAAGATGGACCCAGCCCTGCACAAGGCTCCAGCCAAAGCTATATTGAGACCTCACACACACAACAATCTCATGGTCACCGGCCGCTCCTCACCCAGCAATCTGTTACTGAATGAAACAGCTCGTGGGCTGAATGGTGCCCCGAGCCCCGGAATCCTGGGCCTGTGGACCTGTGCATGGTCCCTTCTTGGAAAAAGCCTCTTTGCAGATGTGATTAAGGACCTAGACATAAGAAAACCATCTAGAACTGAACCAGGTTACCCCTAAATCCAAGGACAGGTGTCCTCAGATGTGGCAAAAGAGAGACATAGAGCCTGAGGAACAGACAAAGCCACATAAAGGTAGAGGCAGGAGCTGGGGTGATGTGGCCAGAGCCATGGGATGCCTGAGTCCCGAAAGACTCCACCATGGAAGCTCCCAGGGGAGCCCAGTCCTGTTGCCACCTTGGTCTCGGCCTTCTGCCCCCAGAGCTGCGGTTTCTATCACTTGAACACCGGCTGCCGGCCACCGCCTTGCCAGCCTTGGGAACTCACGTAGGAACTTCACTGTGGCTCCTCCACACCCGCACAGCCAGCCACCAGCCCATTCTCTGTTCTGTGACACTTACAATGCTTGCTGAGGACAATGCAAGGGACAGGGGCCCTCTCCCACTGGTAGTCGGGGCTCCACAGTGCTTTCCCCAGGACACTTGATTCTGTGTCCTGTGGGTGGGGGGCCGTGCTTGGGTCACAGACCCTCACAGTCCCCCAAGCCGAGGCTACCTCCCTTGGGAACTTTCAAGACCATGCCCAGTCCAGTGCCCTGGTGGGCTCAGGGCCTGCATGGGTTCAGCCAAGTAGGGGGGCTGTGGTCACCACATCTGCCCACTTGAGTGTAAAAATGGAAAGAGAAACTCAAGGAAGACTATGTTTGTCCAGCTGATCTGCTTGTTTGTCAGCTTTCCATGAGGTAGCAGCCCCAACCTAAAAATGATTATGACCGGCTAGGGGCCTGGCCTGCGGGCCCTTCATGTCAGGCCATGGCTTTGGCAGCTCTGTGTTCTCTGCACCAGCACACACCGCCCCTGGGGGCCTGGCCCCTGTCAGGACATAACCAGAGATATGTGCTGGCACAGAGGATCTGCCTAGAACCTGAGCGTCAGTCTGCATCGTTATAGAGGCCACTGGGCACCTCCCTCACACTGAGGCCACTGGCCACTGGCCACCTCCCTGGGCACACTGAGGCCAGCCAGCATCAAGGGCATCATGTCTCTTGTGCAGATCATGTGCAAATGCTTCTCTGTGCTGCTTGGCCAGGGGCAGTGATCTGGCCCCAGGGCAGCCCTGCAGGAGACAACCAACAGGGACATGGCCTTTGCACATCCCGAAGGCTGGAACCCTGCCCTATCCACAGGCCTAGGTTGTCCAGGCCTCTATCCACAGGTCATTTGCAGGACGCCTCCCTGCTTGCAGATGGAGACCACCAGTAGAGAAGCAGAAAGGGCTGAACAGCTGAGAAACAAAAATTCTATCTGTTAACAGCCTCCAGAGTACCCCTGTCTGACAATGACGAGGGGTGAACTGTGGCATGAGGTGAACAGAAAGGACACAGGAGCCCAGGCAGGCTCTGAAACTTCATAACAGACACAGCTTCAGAGGGAGCCAGGTGCAGTCCTGCAGGAAGCCTGGTGCCCAGTGCCAGCCTGGGGAGAAAGTGTTCACGGTGCCTTCCCCTGCCAGTCCCAAACACAGATACACAGCTGGGCAGCCTTCCTGGAAGCGCCAGAGTTGGTCCTGTTTGCAAGCTGCAGCTCGCATGTCTGAGCCACAGGTTACACACCCTTCCCAGACGTCCACAGGGCAGGCAGAGCATGGCCCCACGTGGCGGCCCCTGGAATTGCAGCTCTGCCTTGCTTTGCTGTGATCTGTTGAGGCCCAACTCATTTGACTGCTTCAACAAACCCAGGGACCTGCGGAAGGGCGGCTTCCACTGGGCTCCTCCTGTGGGCTTCCTGACTGCGGGGCTGATGCTTCAGGAGGGGACTTGCAAATGTGCCACCAGAAGTACAAAGCCACCTCGCCACCTCCTGTGAGGGCTGGGGCCACACAACCCCTGAGGGTCTACCACCCTGGCAGGGCCTCAGGGGGGGGCTCTCTGGCTGTCCCACGGGTGATGTGGGACCAAGAGGGAACACAACAGGGGCTACTGGATTTACTGTCTAAGCAGGGAAGGAGCCTGTGAGCCAATGCAGGACTCTTGGCCACAAATCGTGTCTAACTGCCATCAGCATTCCAACCTGCTCCAGCCACAGTGCTGTGTTTGCAGGGTCCTGACACCTGGTGGCAGGATAGAACCTACTTGTCTTGTTCGCAAATTGTGACGGGTGTGCAGCTAAACCTGGTCAGCCAAAGACAGAGCCTCGGCTGAAGGGAAAGCCCAGGAGTGTTCTCAGCTTCCTCCTACCTCTGCTTCCCCAAGAGGGAGGCACCAAGAAAGCCAGAGCCTGTGAACAAATCAGCCCCCTTCCTCCACATGCCCACCTCCAGGTGGAAGCTGCTGCTCCTGACGCAGGGCAGGGCACCAACCTCTAAGCCAGGTGGCACCTTCTCAGCCCAATGTCCATCTGTGCCCACAGGAGTGGGTGTGTGTGGCTGCGTCTCCTCAGGAGACCCTGGATGGGGACCCTGGCTGTCAGGCCCAGGAAGGCAGCATGTTTTCTTTTGCTCTGATTCCAGATTTTGAGCCAGTGAAGGGCTGCATGAACTAGGGTTAGGGGATCTCCAGGAGGCAGTGACTACTGAGTGGTGTCCCCCAAATTCTCAAATTGAATCCCTAACCCTCAATGACTGTGTTTGGAGACGGGGACTTTTAAGAGGTGATTAAGGTTAAATGAGGCTACAAGGGTGGGCCCTAATCCACAAGAATGTGTCCACAAGAGGACCCAGGTGCACCCAGAGGCCAGTCCTATGAGCACACAGCGAGAAGTGAGCCCTCAGGAGGAGCCAGCCCCGGGACATTGGGATCCCTGCCTTCTACCTCCAGGACAGTGGACAGGGACTGTCTGCCACAGATGTGTCCAAGCTATGGTGCTTTGTTCTGGCAGCCTATCTTGGTCTATTCAGGCTGCTACACCAAAATACAGCAGGCTGAGTGGCTTCTAAGCACCAGGATTCCATTCTCACTACCATGGAGACTGGAAGCCCATGATCATGGTCCTGGTGGACCTGGTGCTTGGTCAGGGACCCTTCTAGGCCTCAGACAGCATCTACTCTCTTGTCCTTATGGAGCAGAAGAGCACAGGGCTCTCTCCCTCAAGGTTTAGAGTACTTCTCCTAAGCACCTCCCCAAAGCCCCCTCCCTTATACACCAGGGGGGTTAGGCTCCCACCTGGGGGAATGCAAACTTTTGGCCCAGCATCCTACACCCCCAAGCAAACTAGTGCAGAGTTCCCCTTCTGTTCTGCCTGAATCCCAGCCCTTTAGTCCTGGTCTCTGTCAGACAAGGACACTGAGAGGAAGGACTCCTCCTACATCCCACCCACAGCCTCTGTCTGTCACCCTAGACTGGTTTTCATCAGGGAGCTGCCACTGTGCTGCTCGCACCAAACCTGACTCCTTGGTGGCACCTAGGTAGGAGCCTCGCTAGCTGGAGACCATGGAGGGTCACATGAGCAGCTATGCCAGGGTCTCCGTGGCAGTACAATTTGTTTCACCTCCACTCTTTTCCCTGTACCTACGACAGTGTCTGGCATACAGTAGGTGTTTAATAATGTGGGCTGAAGGAGCAATAATTCATGAATTTCTCAGCCCCCACTGCTCATTCTATGAATGAGAGCTCAAGACCATGCCCTGGGTTCTTGTGGCAGCCCACAAGAAAGAGCCCCAGAGATGGCGACACAGGAGTAGGTGCTTACTAAATGCCAGCTGCATCCTCTCTCTGGTTAGGGCTGCTGTGGCCTGAGATGCCCCCATGCTGGGACCACCCACTCTGCCTCTGCGCTCTGGGAGCCTCGGCTGTCCCTGCTGGGCCTCTGCATTCTGAGGTTATGAACGGGAGTAGTGGAGGTGTCCCCACCTCCCCTGGGGCGATGGCATCAGAGGAGCCGAGAATGAAGTCTTCCCTCTCCTCCTCCTCACCCCCTGCTCGGTTTGATGGGCTCCAGTGAGCAGCATCAGCCAGCCCGGTTTATTTTTAATCACATGATTACCCAGGGTCTTTTGTCACTGAAACAGTTTAATTGGGAGCTGCAGCCTCCTACACCAGGGCTGTGGGGTGAGACAGCAGCCTCACATGGAGCTGGCCCCTTCCCAGGGGAAGCTCTGGGCACCCAAAGCCATCCTGGCCCATCAGGCAGATGGGGGAGAGCCGAACCCCTCATGGGGAGTTCTCCTGGGGAGGGGGCCCTGCAGTTCCAGCTAGGTGGTGCCCACCAGTGTCAGCCAGAAACAGATGATGACTGAGACTGTTTTTCATGGACAGCAAAGTGTGAAGGGATGAAGTTTAGCTGCGTTACCTCTTGCTCAACTGTTCCTCCCATCGATACTCAGTTCTTTCATCTAGTCAGCCATTGTGTACTTGTGCCTGCCATGTTCCTTCTCCTACCTGCAGACACATGCATATTCCCAGAGGTGTTGCTTGTTCATCTATCCCTCCACCTGGACATTCATCCAGCCACCCATCTGCCCCATACAGGTGTTCATTGTCACTGGGCACCTCACCTAGCAGTATACTCTTCCACTTGTAAACCCAGTCAGATTCCCAGGGGTGCTGGCTCCTAATCCATATCCACCTGTCCATCCATTCATCCATCCATCCACCCATTCATCCGCTCATCTATGCCCCATTTATCCAACTGCCCATGCATCCCATCTACCCATGTATCCATCCAATGCTTCCTCTTCTCATTCATTCACTGTTCACTGAGCACCTAGCAGGTGCTTTTCCCACCTTCAGATCCACTCAGCTACCTAGAGGTGTTACTTACTCACCAAATCACCCCAGATATCTGTTCAGCCATCACCCACCCACCCTTGCTATACATTTATCTACTAAGGTACCTTCTAGGGACCTTCTCTTACCTTTAAGTCCCCTCACTTTTTAAGAGGTGACATCTACTCATTGTCCTCTCCATCCCACACCTCACCATAAACGAAGTGGCTAATGCTCACATATCAAGGAGATGCAGAGGAAACCTACTATGTATTAGCAGTGGCTGCCTTGGGAGGCAGTTACCAGCAGGTGCTACCCTTCATTCCTAAGGAGACACAGCTGGCAAGAGGACAGTAAAGGACCTAAAGATGCATTTGGTCCCAGTGGCCCATTGGGAAGCGGCCCCTGTGGCGGGGGAGCCTGCAAGTCCTAGGGACAGACTCGGTGTTGTGGTTCTGGATTGACACATGGGTTCCCTCACGTCCCCGGCTGCAGGACTGCACGCTGCTGTTTCCAGCTTCTCACTTTCAACTTGGGAGCATGGCAGTGGCCCCGCGGGAGAGCAGCGGCTGCTGCCACTTCGGCTGTCTACCTGCAAATTCTGACCACTCTGACCGCCAGCAGCCACTGCCCTGCCCCTGAACCACGTCCTCAGTGGAGTCACAGCCGGGGAAGCGGACCCTGTTACCTACATAGCAGAGCCCCTCCCGGGGCAGCTACTCATTCTTCAAAACCCAGGCAGAGCTTGATGCTCTCCAGGGCCTGCTCTCTCTCAGCCTGGCCTCGGGCCCATCGAGCTAAGAGAAAAGACCAAGGGCTCTTTCCTCTGTTCCCAAAGTCCTGATCAAGGTAGAAATGTGGCATTCTTGGGGGGGGGATGTGTGTGGAGGGAACTCAGGGCTTCATGTATGTTAGGCATATGCCGTATTCACAAGTGACACCCCAGCTAGAGGTGTTCTCTAGGGGGAGAATACAGTTTCCTAGCCCCAGGTCCAGGTCAGTTCCAGGAAGATTTCTTTTTTATTAAAAACAATCAGAAACCAACCATCCATGATGGCCTGGAAATCCCAGCCTCAGAAATCACAGTCCACTTCGGGCCACCCCCGATGGCTTTCCATCCCATCATCCAGAACCTCCCAGCATGACAGGGAGGCAGGCCTGGGATGGGGGAGGGAATGTGAGCACTAATCTATTTAGACTCAAAGGGACACAAATTCAGAGCAGCGAAGCCACTGCTGCCCACAGGGCAGTGCTGTCCCTGGCCGTCAGCGATAAGCAGCGAGGAGGGCAGCTTGGGGAAGGCTCTGCCCACAGCTGCTCCTGGGCCCTGAGGAGGCTGAGAGAGATCAGAGCGGGTAAAACAGCAGCCAGGGCTGGGAGCGGGTGTCCATGCCCGCATGATCTGCGTGTATTTTGTAAACCCGGCGCTTAGCCTCATGCTGTCTGTGATCTTCCGGAAGTAGAAGGTCATATTCTGCCTGAAGATGCACCCATGCTGTCTCACGGGTAAGATCTGGAAATGGCTCAGAACCTGAAGGTCAGGACCACCCGGGGACCTTGTGTATCAGGTGGCCTGAGCTGTGCATGCAGGGGCTAGCCTCTGAAAACCTGAATATCTTTCACTGTCTAAGCCACCCAGTCTGCAGCATTTCTGTGATAGCAGTCTTAAGCTGAGGTGACATGATTAATACCCAGCACTTTGTCCACCAAGCATTTGTTGTGCGTAGGATGGGGTTCTCGGGAATAAGCAGACCGGTGCACACAATCCACAGGGTTGTAGGCTGGAGTTGCCCCACAGAGCCATCAGTACAGGCGCTCACCCTCCAGAGAAGGACTGGGAAGTCCTGGAAAAGCAGCTTCATGTGTCGCCCTCCTGTAGGCTGAATCAGTAGATCCCTGTCACCTCCCAATACCACTCAGCTCGTACATTCCCTGCCTCAAGTCCTGTAGATTATGGCTCAGAAATGTCTTCCTCATTTCATTTTCCCCTTGTCAAAGAGGGTTCTAACAATAGCCCTGATTGATTTCTATGGCTCTGCCAAAACCCAGCATCATGTGCCTTGGGGTTCTCATCCTACCATGTCCCCTGATCTAGACCCCCATACAAGGTTCCCGGTGGGCTCTGCACTGGATTGGGGGGCTTCATTCTTCTGGCTTCTGCTGACATGTTGCTGTTGGTGTCCCCCAAAGATATGAGCAAATCCAAATTCCCAGGATTTGAATAGGGCCTTACTTGGGAAAAAAAAAAAAAAAAAGGTCTTCACTGATGCCATTAGCTTAAGGATCGTGAGTGGAGATCACCCTGAATTAGTCACACAGGTCCTAAATCCAATGGTGAGTGTCTTTATAGGAGAGAGAAAAGGGGGCTCATGTATAACAGAGGAGGCCACTGGACCAAGAGACAGGAGAGATACTGGGGGTTGGAAGAAGTGGGAAGGATCCTCCTTGGACCCTCTGTGGGAAGCACAACCCCACAGACATTTTGATTTGGGACTTCTGGCTTCTACGCATGCAATAATAGATTCCTACATCACCCCAGCCTGTGACCCTTTGTTACAGTAGCCCCAGGAGACTTATGTCTTCTGAGGGTGGAGGACAAGCCCGAGGGACAAGAGAGACCATGAGAGGCGCTTGAGAAGGCATAGTTCAGCACACATCTGTGCCGAAGTTCCTCGCCTCCCTGCTGCCTAGTAAGATGTGAAGGCAGGAAGGAGCCCAGCAGGCTCCCGTTCACTGCGGCAGCCCTGTCCTGCAGTGACCTTCCAGCCCATCTCCAGGACACGCTGTCCTCTCGCTAACCTGGGCTCTGCCGTGCTTTCACCTCTCACTCCCAGCCAGCTCCAAACCAGGCACAGGCCTCCTCCGCTTCAACAGGGTCCTGGTCACCTCTGTCTCTGTCTTCTCTCAGGACTTCAGGGTGGGCCCTGGCCACATGCAGCTAGCCTGAGTCACACCTGCTCCCCATCGGGCTTTCTCAGTGGATAAACTTGACTAGATTATGACCATACCACAAACATGTAAGCATTAACCAACATGCACGCTGTTTCATTTGTTTATTTTTGTCTTTTTGAGACAGGGCCTCAATGTGCAGTTCTGGCTGGGGGTCCCAGGCTTCTGGATGTCCCAGAACATGAGACGTTGGGAGCCTAGGAACATCAGGCCATGAAAGGACTTTTCCACCAGCAGAAAACAAGATCTTCTCTAGGCTGGTAACTGCCCCTTTCTGTCCTCCTGTGCAATGCCCTTTTCCGTCCATGCCGCGTCCTAGTCCATCCATGCCTTGTGACAAGGTCCGTGGGTGGAGGAGAGCGCTTCAAGGAATTGCTTCTCCAGGAAAAGGACACTGCATGTGGGAATTGGGCGCGGGAATCTTGGAATGTTTTGTACTGATAATTGTAATTTGTTTAATTCCCATATATATATTTTCATGTAATACTCAATATGAAATCGAAAATAGAAACTCCAGAGGAGTTACTAGAAACCCTCTAGATAACCCCTCTGTGAAAGTTAACTGTGAAATTTTACCTTCTGTGAGTAGTATGAGAGAGTTTATACAAAAGCTTCAAATGAGAGAGCTCATGGAGAAA
>PVLA01002836.1:114589-244646 GCA_004027455.1 Hydrochoerus hydrochaeris
AAGAATAGTTAATATCAAAGGAAAATGGGCCAAATGTAATCAATTAAATTTCATGGAAAAGTTAGCTAGGAATGGGCCACCCTATTGTATTAGATCAACAGAGGATAAAAAACATTATGTAACTATGTTAAAAAGAAAGACAGAAAATCTGGCCAACAAAGAAAAGAATCAATATAAATAGAACAGGAAGTATTGGGGCAAGGGTATAGCATGTTTGCTTTTGCAAGCTAATTAAGTAACAAGATTAAAGTTTAACAAAGGTGAAAAAAGTTAATTAACACATATTGTTTAGGATTATCCCTGCCTGGCCCTAAGCCTGGGACGCTTCCTGCTTGGGGTTTAAGTTACTGCCAAAAGTTAGCAAATACATACTCCAGATTCTAAAAAATAAAATAGATTCAGATTCACTCACAGACTGGTGTGCAGTGTCTTCTGTCTCTCACTTGCCAACTCCCTGACCACCTTTGGGACCCCTGAGCCCTGCCGCAGCTGGACTCCGGCACTCCTGCCTGCACTATCAGCTTGTGTCTGCTATTCAGCATGGCTTGTTGTCCCAGCCTGAACAACTGATTTGCAGTTTCCTGTGTGTGCCACAGTTTTCGCTCTTCGTGGCTGCTCATGGTTTGAGCACTGGCCTGTCAGATCGCTCTCTGCTGTGCCTCCACAGGTTGGCCAAGTGCACAGGCGCCATGTGACTTCCTTCTGTGTGCTGTCAGATAACCAGGAATAATTAGCTCCATCTCAGAACTGGCTGGCATAAGCCACCCTGAAGCCTACTCTGACCCACACACCTGCAGTCCTTCTGCACAGGATCCGCTCCTTCTGGGAGGGCTCGTCTGCCTCTAACCTGTCCACTTGCTTTCTCCATGCCTGGTCTGCCTGCCCTGGACCTCTCAAACACTCCCATCAGAGTCCTCACTGTGTCCCCACCCAGGGTCACCCTAACCCCTGTTCATGTCAGTCCCCAGTACCATACCTCGTACAACAGATCATAAATGTCAGAGGCAGAGAGAGGGCTGGGAAGGAGAGAGCAGTCTGGTGTCACCCTGCCCTTCCTGCTCAAGAAAACTAGAGAAGTGGAGGACTTGGCCACGGTCACAAAATCGGGAAAGGACTCAAGTCATGTTTCCTGGCTCTGGGCTAATCCTCTCCACTCCACAGTGCTGGGAGGTCTTCCAGCCCCTAGGCACCCCACGCTGCCCTTGGAACACAGACCAGCAGATGTGGCTATGCTACAGGTATAACAGAACAAGCTGGCAGTGGTGGTCTTATGCCTTGTGATTGTCACAATCCTAAGGTTCCAGTGAAATAAGACCCTATGAGTAGACTCTCTTGATCATGAGGTTCTTTTGGCCAGAACACATAAATCTAGAGCAGGCAGAATTTACCAGGAGGTGGGCTGCTCCCTTCCTGCCCTACAGCTGTGGGTGGTTTCTCTGCTGGGTTCCAGTGCTCTCTGGAGGGACTACTGAGGGGTGAGACACAGGAGAAATGCATCCTAGGATCAGAGAGGGCCAGCATCCAAAGGGGCCTCAACAGTGACAGATCCATCAGTGCCCTTTATTCTACTCAGATCTAACAGACCACCTATAAAATAAATCCTTTATAACGCTCCCCCCTATATAGTTTCAGAATAGGCTCATAGATCACAGAACCTTCCTGTATATTCAGTCCCAGTATAATTCCTTCTAACTTTAAGATGCAGGCAAAGCAGAAGAAGGTAGTTTACAATAAAATTACCTACATTTCCATATGAAATGTTGCTACCTATATATAGTCACCACAAATGTGAAGTCACAGTGCAGAACAGGCAGGTGACTCCCCTCCCACCAGCCCCGCTGCTCTCGGTACACAAGTGGAAAAAGACTCTTGGGAAAGTTTCAAATTAAAGTCCGGCACCAGCAGGTCCTGTTCGAAGGAGAGGGGTGCAAAGGTGTCACAGAGCAACTAGCTCATTGATGACAACTGCAATGTGCTCCACAGTAGAAACTAAATGACTCCAAACAAACAAACAGTGATCTACAGATTCTGAAGCGTAAATAAGAGCAGTAATATCGGCCAGGGTGAGATTCCATCTCATGGCCTGTGCCCTCCAGGCTGGTTGCACCCATGGTGTAACGTAACACAGGTGGTTAAAGTCCCAAAAGAAGCCACCTGTCTTTCCAGCTAAAGGAATCAGGGAAAGAAGCTTGAACAACTCTGGCTAGTACTTGGGGTGAGAGAAAAGATCTGGAAAGAAGAAAAGCAGAGGAAGAAAGTCCTTAATTTGGAATATATATCTGCAAGCTGATCTTGAATCATATACATGTGTATATATGTATTATGGGACAAATTCAAAGGAGTACAGAAAAAGCTGAAATGATTGAACAGGCGAGACAGAGCCTACAGTTTGAGTGTAACCAGAGTAACAAGTCACAGGAGTTTAACGGCTCAAAAAAATCACGAATGTTCTTTAGAGGAACATAACAGAACCCAGAAGCTACATAACAAACATCATGTCAAGCAAACAGTACAAAATGGTCAGGGGAATATGACTCATTGTCAAAAGAAAAGACAACTGAGTGATACTAAGCTTGAGAGATGCATTCTAGCATCTGCAGAAGCTAGAGTTAGTAGGCAAGGACATTAAACCTGGTATCCATCATTTGAATAAGGCAAGGAAAAGGAGGTTGAAACTTGCCTAAAATTTAAACGTAAATCTTGGAACTGAAAAGTATACCATCAGAAAAAATATTCCAATGCCTGGTCTTACTAGCAGAGATGGTGAAGAAAATTGAACTTGAAGATAGACCAATAGAATTTCTTCTGAAAAAAAGGAAAACAGAAGAAAAAAATTAACAAAAGTATCAATGTCCCAAAGATCAATATAAAAAGAATTGGATAATTGAATTGAAGAATTGGATAAACAGAATCACAGAGGATGAGGCACCAGAAATACTTCAAGGAAGAATGGGGGGACAGCTCCCCAAATTTGATGAGAGAAGTGAATGTACAGATTCCAGAGGCTCAATGAGGGGTCTAGTTCCAGGAAAGAGAGAGTGAGCATGCAGGACCATGTCTCTCCCATGAATGCAGTTACACGTCTGGACAGATGCAGGACAGTAATCCGAGGGTTCTAAAAAATAAACAGCAGCAGGCAGACTGGAGAAAGAGACTACATTCCAAAGTACTTCCAAAAAGACTGTGAGTTCCCATTTCTTTTTATTGCATGTCACCTGGTTGGGATTCAAATGTAGTCTGAAAATTACGAGTCCACACCAAGTGCATATGAAAAGAGCCTCAAGGTAAGTCTTTGCTTTCTGAACCAAGGAATAGAGAAAGGGGACCCTAAGATTTGAGAACATGGTGGCGATGGTGGTGGGGATCTTCCCTTTCCTTTTTATTTATTACATTTTCTCCCCCTAGGGCCCCAGGAAATCCTACTACTGCACATGCGCAGTGGCAGCTGGGTAGGCACCTCAGACTCTGGAGAAAGAGAATCTTTCTCTGTAGCCAAGAGAACTGTGTGATTCCAAACTGGAAGTGAGTTGCCATTGCTTTTGCCCCCTCTTTATTCTCCTGCCATTGGCTGTGGATGAAGACACATCTGCAGTAAGCCTGCAACAAAACTGGAAAACTAAAGCCCCAATTTGCATTTGAATTCTGTAAAATGAGTCCCCCTGGGATGTGGAAACTGTCATGGAGATTGTGGTAAAGAGGACCCAGAAGAAAGATCTTAAGAGCTGTGTGTCAAATCTATGCTCAGCATCAAGGTGTGTATGTGAAGATACGCCCTTGGTCAGCACACAGATGGTTCAGGAGTTGAACTAAGAGATAAAAACCACTAACATCTTGGAGCAAATCTGAACAGCAAGGAAGGGTTTAGAAACTAACTTGACATACATCCCATAAAAGGTGGCTTGGGACTTGGAGCTAGATCCCAATCAAATAAGTGTTCAAATTATTCTTTTCCATGGAATTTAAATAAGAAATATAAAAGATTTTTTTTTCCAAAATGTCTAGGATCTGAGCTAAACTTACTTGGAAAACATGTAAAGAATAGAAATACGGCATAGGCCTAAGAGAAACTACACAAATCAGACAAATGAGAATGTAGTAGGAAGAAGAAAGTGTCAACACACACGGAGACAGATGAATAGGAACCACCCAATAGAAAGCACGAAGAGAATCACATAAGCGTACAGATTCCAGGAGCTTGGTGCTCCTGACGGAGGATTAACTCAAAATTAACTGTCCAGACACATCATAATCAAAGTGCTAAAGATGAAAAAAAAAAAATCCTGAAGCAGCTAGAGGAAAATGACACATTTCCTAAAGGACAAAACCCATTTGATAACTACAGATCACTCACCAGAATCCATGGAGGTCAGCGGGAAGTGGAACAGCACTGGCCATGGCTGCTTCCCACTGCCCCACACCCAGTGGATGTGGCCTTCAGGAGCAGAGGGTCCACCAGGAGAGTCTCAGGGAACTGTTGCCAGCTGGCCAGTTCTAAGAGCAATGCGAAAGGCAATCCCCTCCTGCAGATGAGACTACAGGGGGACTTTGAAAACAAAGAGTAAAGGAAGCTCACGCTAAGTATCTGTATAATGACGACTCATACCCTCCTGTGCACTTTAAAATATCCATGCTGATTCATAATAAATCTTCCAATAGTTTTCAATATACATGGATTTAACACATATGGCAGCTAGCGGCGTAAGGATGGAGACACGCAGAGGTGTGAATAGTGGCGAGGTTTCTACATTCCACGGGGGGTAGAGTATTAATTTTAAGTAAACTTAAAGGTTTAGTATGTGCATGGAAACCTGCGAGCCATCGTTATAAAAAAAAAAACCCCACATGAATAGAACAAAAGCCTCAAGGGGTAAATTAAAATGGAAAAGGAACCTATTCAGATAACCCAGGAATGATCAGAAATGGAAAAAAAGAGAACAAAGTGAGAGAGCAAATAAGAAAGAGATAAAATAGTAAGCACAAATAGAAATGCATTAATAATTACATTGCATTTAAACGGCCCAGGCATGTCAAATAAAATAGATGATCAGAATGGGCTTTTAAAAAACTGTCCAATGATAAAAGGTCTACAAGGAATCCAATTTGTATATAAGGACACAGGGCAATTAAAAGTAGAAATATAGGAAAAGATAAACATACACTAATAGAAAGAGAACTATAGTGGGTTATTATATCTGACATAATAGCCCAAAGCACAGGAAGACAAATTCTCTCAGAAGACACAGGGTCCTAAATGAGCCCAGCCTACATCATTTTCCTGTCACTGGGACAAAACACCCAACAAGGAGGAGAGGTTTATTCTGGCTCCAAGGCAAAAACAGCTTGATGGAAAGGCCTGGTGGAGGAGAAGGTGTTTACCCCATGGCAGCCAGGAAGCAGAGAGAGAAGGAAGATGCTGAGGACAAGAGTGGCCCTTTCTAGGTGTATGAGTGATTCTTTCCATTGCTGAGACAAGATATCCAGCACTAGAGGTTAAGGGAGAAAAGGTTTATTTAGCTTACGGTTTGTAGAGGTTTCAGTCCATAACTGGCTGACTCCAAGGAAGGGTGGCAGGGCAGAGGGGGGTGACAATTCATGACAGAGAAGGTCAGGGAGAATGCAAAAGTGGTATGTGAAAGCAGTAGCAGCAGCCGTCTCTCTGTCTCTTATACTCCATCCAGTGGCACCCACACCCAGGGTGGGGCACCCTTAAACCCAGCATTCCACCCTTAATCCCAGAGTCAGACAGCCTAGATCCAGCCACCTCTAAAAGCCTCATGGGAGGCTCTGGGGTGACATCTAGATACAAACCATAACATCAAGCCCCACACCCCGAGGCCCACCTCCAACCAGGCCCCACCTCCTAATGACACCTTCAGCACCTCCATGATCCAACCCCATTCCTCTCACATGGGAATTTAGGGGAAATTTTAAATGTAAACTATAGCAAGCATATACCCAATATCAGAACTCCAAAGCATGTGAATCAAAACCTGACAGCACTGAAACGGGAAAAAAATGGAAACATTCCCAGAATCATTGGAGAACTTTAAAATCCTTCCCTCTGTGATTGACAGATTAGTAGTAGAGAAGTCAATTGGGCTATACACATCTTGGAAAAATATCATCCAAAGGATGTAATTGACTTTACAGAACACTCTTCTCTACCACAGCAGAATATGTACTTTTTTTCAAGACAGGCCGCATCTTGAGTCATAAAACCAGAAAAAGAGCAAAATCAATTGTACAAGGAGTAAAATAATGAAAACGAGGACAGAAATCAATGAGCTAAAAGCAAGAAAGAAAGAATAGAGAAGAATCCATGAAACTAAAAGCTGGTTCTCTGGAAAGATCAACAGAATTGGGAACGCTTTAGTGAGATTGATAAAGAAAAAGAACACACAAATTACCCAAATCAGAAATGAAAGGTGGCAGCTCTAATAAACAAAATTTTAAAAGATATGGGCCGGCGATTTAGCTCAGCAGGTTAAGCGCCCGCCTCGCAAGCGCAAGGTCATGAGTTCAATCCCCAGTACCCCCTCCCCAAATTTTTTTTTAAAAGATAAGAAGGCTATAGTATGACCAACTCTGCTCAGATAAGTTTGACAATTTAGGTAAAATGGGCCAATTCTTTGAATGCTGCAAAGAATTCACCCAGGAAGAAATAGGTAACACAAACTGTCTTACACCCAGCAAAGCTACTGAAATCCAAAAAAAAGGCATCTTCAGACTCTCATAGTTTCACTGGGAGTTTTACTAGTCATTTTAAGAATTCACTGGGTTCTACTCAATCTCTCCCAGATGTTTCCTAAAGGGACACTTTCCAAATCCTTGCAGGGTGGCAGCATTATCCTGACATCAGAACCAGACAAAAGTCAGCATGGGAAAATAATAGATACACATATCTCCCACAAAAGAAAACACAGGAGTCTTCAATGATAAACAAGGAAATCAAGTCCAGCAATAGAGAAAAGGGGTGCTATGCCATGATCAATTACATCTTCTGTGGGGAATGGATGGCTGGTTTAACGCAGAGGCTTCTGGATTCAACAATGGAGCATCTTTACATCCTGATAAACCCGTCACAAGTGGGAAAACTTTAAGTGGAAAATTCACTGATTATACCCAACCTGCTCCAGTCCCAGCCAGCCACATTGTGTGCTATGGAGCGTCACTCACTGATCCATGCCATTGCTGTGCTGATCGGGTACTATGGCTCGGCACTGCAAAAGAGGACCTTATGTCCTGCAGAACGCTAGCCCAAGACAGAAGCAAAGTTCCAAATTCCAAGCATGTTTCCAACTGATTGTGTTTCCCTTTCACACCACCCATAAAGTCAAAAGTCTAAAGCCGAGAACCATGCATATTTGAAAATCAAGTTGACAGAAACCACCAAGTGAAGGAAGAATGCATAATCCAGAAGGCAGACACAGAACAAACGTCTGAGAAAATGCACAGTGGCGAGGGGGTCATGCCTGGGGAGATCAGGCAGAGCCAGTCCTGGGACCCAGACCCCCAAAGCCTTTGGTCCTGAGCTCGGGAAGGATCAGACAGAAGAGCTGACAATGAGGGTCTTTCAGGTCTCTGGGGTCTCTGCACCTGCGCAAATAGCAGCTTGACTCATGATGGCAAGGGGAGGTGCCTCCGAGGTGGATCGGGGGGACAAAGGTGGAACAGTCAGCTGCCCAAGCCACACTGGACACCCCAAGACACAGCACATTACCAAGGAAGGCTGGTGAGGGCCACTTCCAGCACTCAGATTTCACCCAGCCCGGGCTCAGAGACACTGAGTAGGGTGCACGCAAGGCTCTGAGAAGCACACAGTGGCTTCAACAACAATTACTGTGCTGAAATAACCATGCAAGAATAGGCAGAAATAATTGATAATTGCACAATACTTGGAGTACAGTTGGCCTTTGCCACCCAGGTTCCTCACCCACGAGTTCAAACAACCACAGTGCAAAGTCTTGGAAAGTATTTGCCTATATCCACCGAACATGTGCAGACTTTTCATGGTGCAATTATTGCTTCGATAACACAGCATAATAGGTTTTTATGTGGGGTTTACACTGTAGCATAAGCAATCTAGAGATGACTGAAGGGCAAAAGGAAATACTGCCCCTTTCAATGTACAGGTCTTGAGCACGGAGGACTTTGGTATTTGGATACTGAGGGATGACTGCACTTCGAAAATTCTGTATATTCCTGCTGCGTGTGTGTAAGCTCTCTTTCTAATCATTTGAGTGGAGGTCCACTCTCAGTTCCATATAGAAGCAGGACTTAATAATCGCAACTGATAGCACATGGTGTGACCGCAGTTATGGTATCATCCACCTGTGTTACCATGGGTTCATGCTATAAGCCAGCTGCTTTTAACATGTGAACAGGGCAGGTACTACTGTCCCCTACTTTACATGGGGGAAACTGAGGCAGCAAAAGGGCAATGTGGGTGTCCTTGTGTAATGTCATACAGCCAGCAGGGCTGAGCCTGGGCTCTGAGCGTGAGCTCAGGGGCCAAGCTATATAATTCCAGGCTGCCATCGCTAGCGGAGCTAGCAGAAGGCTGACCTGGCTGTCCTTAGATGACAGGGACAGGGCAGGGCCATAGAGACATCAGCTCCATACCAGAGGTATTCAGAATAAATGAATCTACAGGCAGGTTTCCTCCTGCAGTGCCTGGCCTCCTGAAGCTTCCTTTAGAGGAGGGTCCCTCCCTTCCCACAGTGTCCCCCTCTGCACTGTGACCAGCCATCCTCCTGCCTCCCTGATACTCTGAGACCCAAGACAGGGCTCGGAAGTCTTCCTGGTCCTTGTCCGTAGCCTGGCCTAGGCCAGCGGAGGAGGCAGTGAGGGCTTGGGTCCCCTTGACAGGACTGATGTCAGAATGTGGGACTTCAGACATCGTCTCTCTAGGCTACCAGATGGAGGGACCCCGAATCCTACCCAGCGATCCTCCTGAATCAGGGTTCATCCAGTAGCGCCTCTCTGGGCTTCTGTACCCAGCGGCTGCCATCTAGTGGTCAAAGTGGGGACATACAGCAGGAAACTAGCTTCCCAGCAGGGTCTGCACACGAAACCTATTAACAGTGAGATCACCTTGCTAGGAGGCTTCCCCAGGCAGGGGACTGTAGGCGGGGTAGTTTCTGCACAGCGCCCTGGTTCTTAGACACAGGAAGCTTATTTATGTGTCATATAATAGTTTCCAGTTATCTGGATTCTGAGTTACAGGACCCCATTCTGCATCTGTGTGCGAAAACCAAGTGTGGACTCAGCTAGCCTCATAGGACTCACAGTCCCTGATGACATTAAGGGCTCAGAGACTATGCAATTTTGGAGAAATTACCCAACCTCTCTGAGCTTTGCTGTTCTCACTTGTAGTGGAGAGAAAGCCTTGATGGCAAATGTTACGGTTTAGATGTGTAATGGTCCCAAAAGGCTCATGTGCTAAAGGTTTAGTCTCCAGTGCAGCAGCATTTAGAGACAGGGATTTGGGGAAATGACCAACCGGATCATGAGAGCTCTGATATTACTAATGAATTACTCCATGGATGGGTTCATAGCTAGTACCATTATTGGGGGGGGGGTTGCGGAAACTTTAGAAAGTGGGGTCCGATTGAAGGAAGCAGGTCCCTGGGAGGGCATAGCTTTTCCCTAACTACCCAACCCTAACTGCCAGGAGCTCAGCAAGTTTCCTACTCCAAACCCTTCTGCCACAGCTTTTCTGCCTCACCCCAGGCCTAAAGCAATAGAGCCAGCCAACCATGGACTGCATCCTCTGAAACCGTGAGCCTGAATAAATTTCTCTAAATTGTTTTTTCCCCCCTCAGGTATTTCATCTCAATGACAAAAAAGTGATGAATACACTGGATTTCTGGGTAAGCTCTGTAGTCTGGCAGGAAGCAAGCACACAGTATGCCCTTAACTTCCCCAGGGAGCCAGGCAAAGATGCTTCTGAAGTAGTCATCTCTCTTCTCTTCTTTCTTCTCTGGTCATGGAAGCACCTCCATGGCTTTAATAGATGACTTGGTGAAACACACACGAGGATACAAACAGCATTTATCAACTGCTCTGCAAACACAAGCCAAGCTCCTGTGGGCTGGGCACTGCATGGTGGCCCAGGACAAAGCAAAACTTAGAGACAGGCCTGGGTCCAAGGGACAGTGGAGCCCTCCTTTCTGCCTGCACAAGCACACACTGGGTCTCTGTCACCCTTCCTGGGATCAGGCAGGTCTTCGCTCACACTTCTCTCCACCTTGTCTGCATCCCTCCATGTCCTCTGTGGGGTCTGGGCAGGCCCCTGGGACCAGCAGGGTGGGCTGTGGTCCTTTGCTGTGTTGTAACATAAGAGTAGCAACACCCTGTGGGTCAGTGGGGGAGAGATGCGGGGGAAGGGGATGATGTGAGCTCCTCCTGTGGGGATGGCTCTTGTCCACTCTCTCTACCCTTGTGGCCTGGTTGTTCCTCAAAGCCCTTCCCCAGTGCTGTGTACTGGGGCTCACATTCAGACCACTGCACACCATGAGCTCACTCACATTCACGTGGACTTGCAGCTTCTGTCACACAGATGGATGGGGCAAATCAGAGAAAGGTAGAAAACACACCACAGGCCCTGCTGCCTGCAGGAGGAGAGGAGGGATGGGCTTAACAGCAGGGCAGGTGTGACTCTGAGGCATGACTCTCAGCTTTGTCACTTGGAAGCTGTGTGACCCGGACCATGGTGCCTGCCTTGCCTCACCTCAGTTTCTTTACCTGTGAAAAGGGAGTAACAGCCATGTGGACCCACGCAGGAAGGAGTGAGCGGGAGCCTGAGGCTACCACCCCCAGGAAGGACTGCTTCCGGGTTACCACACTAGGTCACACCCTGGAGCTAAGGGATTCCTTCTGAGCAGGCCACAGTTCCCTGCAGGCTGTTGTACGAGCACAGGGTGGATGGCGTTGTGTTTTCCCCAATTAAAATGCAGAAGCCCTGACCCCCAGTGGGAGGGTGCCTGGAGGTGATTGGGGTTGGCGAGGTCACGAGGTTGGGGTGGCCATCTACAAGCCAGGGAGAGAGCTCTCCCCAGGTCCCAGCACCCCAGACCTGCAGCTGCTGATAGGAACCTCCGGACTCTGGAGCTGTGAGCGATATACTTCCAGGCCCTGGTCTCTGTAGTATTTTGTCACAGTCGCTGGACTGACTCTTGCTACTCTGCCTCAGACCCACGGGACATGGAGCCATGTCCACCGGGGAGGATGACAGAGACTGATTATGTCCCCTGGGAGGCACAGACCTCAGCACAGCTCCAAGATCCTAGGTCTGGGACATATTTTGAGAGACAGGGGTTGCTTCCACTTCTGCATCTAGCCCCATCAGAATCAGAGGTCCTCAAAGCCCCCCTGGGGGGAGTCTGGGAACCCAACTCCCCACCTGCTGTCTGTTCCCTGTCTGCCAAGACCTAGCTCATGAAATTTTCATCTACACAGCTGACAGCAGAGAGCCAACTCAAGCAAAGTCAGGTGGAAGCCAGCTTGGGAGTCATAAGAACGGCAGTTTTACAAATGTGGCCTGAAACTGGATTATTTTTAAGCTGCGGGAGAAGTGGGACCACGTTAATAACTGTCACCCTGCTAGAAGGCAGGATTCTCCCAGGATGGTTCCTGTTAGATCATCGAATACCAGCATCCAGGGCCCTGGGAGAAGCGCCAGGAGGGAGGTGCCACAGCAGAGGGAGGTCTTTTCGAGCCCAGGTCTGTGCCCATGGGTGCAGGGCTGTGGGTACCAGCGGGCAGGCTCTGTGAAGAATCTGGTGGCCCAAGGCGTCAGGGTGGGCGGGGCTTAAAGACCACAGCAGGGACCAGACTTTGCCCCCCAGCACGGGGCCCTAGGAACAGTGGAGACACAGCCCCCACCTCAGTAGCTGCCACCTGGGTGGCCTGGGGCTCTGTCTCCCTTGGGGCAGATGTCCTTGGGTTTCTGCTCCAGGGAGCCTCACGCTGAGTTATCACATAATCAAAGTGTCCCTTGGTGACAGTGATCAAGGTGCCAGCCACATCTCCTTCCTCTTATCAAGCCACTAAAGCCACCGCGGGGCCACCCTGGTGAGCTCACCCAACCTTCCTCGCCCCCGAATGCCTTTCCTCCGGACACCAGGAACATGTGATTTGGGAATGCAAATGCCAAGATGGGAATTTTGGGGGACACATTCAAACCACAGCAAACTGCATCCTCCTGAGAGACAACCCCCACCCCTGGGACCGGTGCCTGTGGTCAGATGTGATGAAGGTCATGAGGCTGTAAGGGTAGCTGTGACCCACAGGAGGCTGGTGTCCTTGTTAGAAGAGAAACTGAGGCACATGGAAAAGCACAGAGACACAGGGCAGACAGCCATGTGAGGATGGCAGCAGGAGGGATACAGCCACCTCCAAAACCATCAACATGTGACTCTGGGACTACATCCCCAACATGTAGGCCTCCAGGGACATGTTCACACCACAGCAGTGGACAGGCCACCTGGCCCTCACCCATGACCACCTGAACCCAATGGCCTGGTTTTGCCCTGGAGGAGCCAGCAGGGTGGACAGGTGGTGACCTTGTTTGAGAGTTGAGAACACGGACAGGAGACATGGTGTCTTTTCAAAGTCATGGCCAGGGGCCAGGCCATGTCACGGGAGCACATCACCATGAGCCCCGGCTCGCTGCATCCTGCCCCACCCATCAATACAGCCGCCCAGTTTCCCTCCCTACTCCCCTCTGCCCAGGAGCCACCCACCCTGGGGACTCTGGCGTCAAGCTCTGCCTCTGGCACACACTGGTGCCACACACTGAGTGACCTGGAGCTGGTCACCTAACCCCTTGGGGCTTTTAGGTTTTTCCTGTGGAAAATAGAAAACCGACTGGGCTTCAAGGGTGGGTCTCAGTTCCAAATGCTGATTCCCGATGGGAATCTCTTACCAAGTACCTACTACGTGGCACAGCAGGGGAAATGGAGGCACAGGCCCTGGAGTACTGAGTGCCTGGAGAGAGGCCTTGCAGGATGCTGGGAGCCCATTCTGATGTGGGAGGCGGGAGCTGGAGGTTCTCCTGGCTCCTGGGTTTATACGCTTCCCGTGGCTGCTTGGCCTGTTCTGGGTGATGGACACCACAGCTGCTGCAGTCAACCACGCAGAGAGGAAGGGCCGTGTGCTTTCGGGCCAGCAGCCTCCACAGGCAGCCAGTGACCTGGGTGGTACCGCATGCCTGGCTTTGAGCCTGCGAGGTCACACACGCATACACGTGTCAGGGATGCGGCTGACCACGGAGGGAGGTGGTGGGCAGGACCGTGTTTACATGAGGGTCACGGCTGGGACAGGTGAGGCTCACAAGTCAAGGCACTTGAGTCACCCCAGGTGCCCCCAGGAAGCTCCAGGCTCTGGCCACATTCTTCAGGGCAGTGGCCGAGCAGCACCCAAGCTACTGAAGGCACCAAAGTTACGGCACCGTGAAAGACAGCATCACATTAAGCTGCATGTGGTAATCCAGGGCTCCGGACTCTTGCAGAGCACTTTCCAGCCTCCAGCCACCCCCAGGGGCACTGGTGTCTAACGCCCCATTCATTCAGCCACCTCCTGTCCACCCACCTTCCTGTCCCTCTTGCCCTGTACCCGTGACCCTGCATCTTCCTGTGTGTTTGTCCACTTTCCTGTCCATCCTCCGATCTGTCCCCCGCATGTTCTTGTCCAACCATCACCTTCGTGTCCCTCTTCCCATCTACCTGTCCACCGCCCACCTTCCTGTCTACGTCCCTCACTTCCTGTCCATTGTCCACCAGTCTCCTGGCCTTGTGCACCTCCCTCCCTCACTTCTTCCCACAGACTCGGTGGTCACCTCTCCCGTCCTGTACCAGCGCAGTACTGGGCAGGTATCAAGGATAGAGAGCGAGTTACTAGGGTCCCTTTCCCAACAGCATCAGGGGCCGCCAAGAACAGACTGTCACAGAGAAGGACGGAGGCCCCGCAGGCCCCACAACAGTGGCACCATGCTGACCCAAGAGCCAGTGGTCAAGGCGGAAGTGGGAGGCCTAGGACAGGAGTGTCAATCAAGTGGGGGCGGGGCTTCTTCCTTTCTGCAAATATCTTGGGCCTGAGCCCAGTCCCTGTGCCTCAAGTAGCACTGGGCTTCCCCAGCATGTGCCAGGATGTTACCCACTTCTGGTCAAGGGCTCTACCTGCTCTCCTGCCAGAATGATCAGGTCAGGGATGGGGGCTGATTCAAAGCACCCCGAGGAGACGCAAAGCAGGGTGCAGCTGTATGCATCCCATGGCTGGAACTGATCGCCAGGCTGAGCTACTGCTGGCCACCTCGCCCTGCCTGCAAATAGAGTTCATGCAGAGAAAAGAGGCAGAAAGCGCTTCCTATGACTCTCTGAGCACCTGGATTCAGCTGAGCCTAAAGCTATCATGGGCATCTGCCAGGTTAGCCTTGGATTTTGTTGTTTGTAACTAAGAGGCCTGACTGATACAGAAGACTGCAGGCTCTTCCCAAGAAGCTACAAACTCTGATGGGGCTTCGACTTGCCCCCTACCTTGGCACACCCCCATCAACTGAGGCCGACAGGGAAGCTGGTGCAGCACCAAGCATGCACTCTCTCTGCTGGGGTGAGGTCAGTGCAGTTTTCTTCACTCAAAGCATCACACTCCTTTAGGGAATGGCATTTTATCCTTAAATGCAAGGCGGAGCGAAGCCTGGGAAGAAGGCTGTTTCATAGTACACACTGTGGCAGAGGTTGCCAGCTGTCTATACCACCATCACTTCATGTAGTTCACAAAAGTGGGGTGCCTGGGATGAAAGCCACCACTAAGATGATGTCACAGCCAATAATTAAGCTGGAAACACAGTGTACGTCCCGTGAATGGAATGTGGATATGATAGCTGGAGTTTTAGCAGCCATTTTGAGCCATGAGGCAGCCTGCTAAGGATGCTGGAAGAAACAAAGAGAGTAGATTCCTATAGGTTTGATGTCTCCAACCAGCTCTCAACTTCTTCAACTGTCTTCCTTAACACAAGAGAGAAATAAATTCCATCTCGGTTAAGTTAGTGTTTTTCTGTCACATGTCTCTGAAAAGAATCTGAGCTGACAGGGACTCTGTGGCAAGATACATCTTGAGTATTTCAGCCGAGGAGGAGGAAGATGGCAAAGGAGAGAACAGGTTTGTCAAGATGGGAACATCTAGACTTTTATATTAATTTGAAAGCTTTTCTTTGAGGGCCTCAGCAACGTTCCCTCCAACACCCCCAGGCCCTGGTTTAAGTCACAAAAATAGTTTCTACTCCTAAGCAACCGTGCACAGGGCTTGATCAGACACCAGGACTGGCACCCGGGGACAGATGCCCCTTGGAGCGGAGTACGGTACCGCACGGCCCGCTGGGGAGGGATGGCTCTGTGCTAGGGAAGATCTACCTGTCGAGTTTCTTTTGTTTCGTAACAACACCACTTTGTCACTCTAATTTTAGCGGCGATGTTTCTGTTCCAATCAGTGATCATTTTGGAAAAGTGGGCTGCTGGAGGAGTTTTTGGCATACAAAATGACAAGCAGTTAAACGGCAGGAGACGTCTGATTTCTAACCACGCCGCACTTGTGCTGTTTCAGGCTGGTTAGTGAGCCCCAGAAAACAACAAGCTCCCCCGAGAGGCAGTGTCCCTTCTGGGGCTCCAATGGGCCAGAGTCTGCAATGGGCACACTGTGCACCAGGCAGAGACCCAGGAAGGTAGCAGGCAGGGCCTCCCAGCCAGAGGGGTGCATAGGGACACAGGCAGGGAACAGAGACACAGAGCGTGAGGGCATGTGGAAGTGACCTTGCGTGTTAATGCTGCCTGCAGAGAAGTCACCCAGGCAGGCTGGGGGGAAACCATCACTTCTGCCTTCTGGCCCAGGCTCCCACCAGCCCTGAGCCCAGGAGTACTGGCCATGGGGACCGCACTCTTCAGGAATGAAATTTAAAATGTGGGAAAGCCTGACAGTTTCTCAAAAAGTTAAACACTGACATTCTCCTCCCAGGTGGGTGTGTCACAGAGGCATGGTCACAATTAGCCAGGGGGGGGGGCACGTGAACTGATCCACAGCAGAATCGAGAGACATGCATGATGTGGCCCAGCCATGTGGCAGTGTCACGGAAGACTGCAGGTGCCAGCCCCGTTCGTAAGCATGTCCAGGAGGGGGCCTCACGGCAGCATCCCAGGGGATGAGGACAGGTCCTATGGACCTGAGTCTTCTCTCTAGCTATCTGTGACAATCAGGGCCACGTCACACGGATGGATTGAATATGGACATTGCATGGGATCCTGGTCCAGTAATATGGAGCCATGAACAAGCAGGTGACATCCATTCTTACACAAGAGGCAGACAAGGACAGATGGACCCCAACAAGACAAGTCATAGGGCTGAGAAGCTCCCTGACACAGAGGGGTCAGGGTGGAGCAGGGATGGCTGGGCAGGGGGACAGGGGATGGTCATTCACACCTGGAGACAGTGTGTGGCGAGGCTTTGAGGCCGGATGCAGGACAGGCTGGAGGAAGCCCAGGCTACTGTGAGGCCTGTTCCAGCAGACAGAGGTCAGTGGCGCTACAGGAAGGGCCACTTCTCCAGGCTCAGGGGTCCCAGGAATCTGTACCTTAACAGCCTGCACTCCTGGGTATTTCCCAGCAGAGGAAAGGAGGTCTCTGGGGGGCAGGTTTCCTGTCAGGCCCCACCGGGCAGCAGAAACGAGTCTGGGGGAACTTTGGGCAGTGGGGAGGAGGCCAGCAGTGATGCCTGCAGGAAGAGCTGCTGAGACTCCCGTTGCCCATGGGTTTCTATGATTTGCACCCTGTGTGTGCACAGCAGGGCACCGTGAGGTCCTGGACAGGGTCCCTGCTTTCCCTGTCTGCTCACCTGGTCTCCCCTTGGTCCCTGGCAGGGGGACGGATAGTGTGGGCATCAGTTTTGCCTTCCCTTCACCCTTCAGCGCTCTCAGGCTTCCCCTGATTGCCTCATGGAACCAAGTCCGGCCTTATAAGTGGGACTCTCAGCCCCAAGGAGCACTCAGCTCTGTGGTTCAGCCCGTGGCCATGACTGTCTCTGTTCCCCTGTGCACAGAGGCAGGCATCCCTGGGCCTCCTTCCTGTGCTGACCTGGGACTTGAGGATGCCAGGCTGGGCCCGGCGGGAGCATCAGACTGCTGTTTGCAGGTCAGCGCAGAGAGCACACATCTCCTCCATTCCTCCCTGACCCCCTGGGCCCTCCAGAGGTGCTGCTACATGTGCTCCTCAAATGTACCTCGGCCCCTGGTGTAAATAGGGCAGCCCCGATGCACTCGGCAGCTCACTGAGGGGGCCGCTGTCCTGCCTCACTCTCAGAAGTGTTCCCATGCCAGTGATAAATGAGCCAGTCACCCTCACAATCAGTCTCCTTCTAGGACCAACCACGAGAAAAGCCAAGGCTTCAGGAACAAGAACTAGGTCAGGTCGTCACTAGGTTTTGTGTCTTCCAGAGCTCAAGGGCAGAACCCGGCCTCCCTGTGCTGAGACCGCTCAGCCACCTGAGCTGTGTTCCGCGAGTACACCATGTGCCTGGCCAGCGGGGCCCCTCAGGCCTCTGAAGTCGTGCAAGAAATGGTGTGCATGTGTACAAACGTGTGCATGTGCAAGCATGCTTGTGTGCATTTGCATGCATGTGAACTCACATGTGCAGGGTGTGTGCGTGCATGAAGCAGCAAGGCACATGCATGTTAGCATGAGCACACACCTGTATGTGTAGCACATATTTGTGCCCTCAAAGTGTAAGTCAGTGCCTATTTTTGTCTGGTGCTCAGGGACACCGGGACTCCCTCTTCCATGGAGTGGCACTGCCAGCCACACTGGTGGGCATGGAGCTGGGGTGGACCTCCACCCTCTTTGTCTCCTACCCTGTACCCAGTCCTCAGCAGGACCATGCCACAGGTGTAGCTTCTGGAAGTCCTATGGCAACTGGATGGATGTCCCTGATGTCCCAGTGGCTGGAGCAAGACAAAAGTCCTTTTCAGCTGAGTATCCGGATCAGATAAAACTCTGGTCTAGGGCAGAAATTCTACTCTCTGTAATCGGCTGAATGGGGACACCGAGTTCAGCTACTGTCTTTCTCTTTGTCACGGGTGTCATGGCAGACAAAACCATTAGCCCAGTCCTGTTTCCAATAGCAGGAAGCTGGTATCCATAGAGCAGTCCCTGGGAGGCCATCAAGGGTGACAGGGAACATCACCACTTCCCTGCTGCCCTATGTCTTTGCTCATCTGCTCAGTGGGAACTTGCTGAGCCAGCAAGGGGATGGTCAGGCATAGCAGCGGTCAGCTGTCCAGCTCCCTCACCATGGAGGCCCCAGTGGTCCTCCACAGACCCAGCTGGACAGAAGTCACTGTGCAGGAGGAGGCCAGCATGGCTGATCAGTGTGGGGGCCAGGAAGTCACTTAACTTCCAGGGACCTGTCTTGTTACCCAGGTTCCTAGATGCAGTGCTGACCTACTCATCCATGGGAGACAGTAGGACAACTGAGGACTTGATGGCTGTGGTACTTGTAATGGGATGGCACAAATGACAAGGTTTCAGTGTCTCAGCATCAATGAACATGGGCCTTCTCTGCCCAGTGGCTACCAGGCTTGCTCACTGCAAAGACCTGCAGAACTGCAAGTGAGGTCAGTGGTTTCTGCCCAAGGCCAACATGGCTCTCTTTGTATCTTGGCACATGGCCCCTAAAGGCCAGGGGTACAGCTAGCCCCAAAGAAGGGAGGCTGCAGAAACTGGAAGGATAGAGGCACTCTGCAGCCTGAGAAGCTGGCACAAAGGAGAGAAGAGGACAGCTCAGTCCCTGGGCGTTTCCTCCGGGAGCCCTTCTCCATGGAGAAGCCCAGCTGCGGGGCTGGCACGCATGCAGGCTGTTGTGTTGGAACCTTCTGGATGTCGGCAAAGGGCACATTTGCATTTTGGCTAAATAAGCAAGAGACAACTCGGGGTGCATTCATAGGAGATAATAATGCTCGTGGAGCAGCTTCTGGGTTGGCTGGTATTCCGGAGAGACCTCGCAGTGTTCTGCAATTATTTCACAAGACAAACACTCTATTTCAAAGGGAAAGACCCCAGGAAGGGGCTGCAGAGCTTACTCTAGACATATGCACATCCCCAGCCCTGACCAGGAGAGGGCAGCACTGAGCTAGACCAGCCACTGTGGTCACACAGGCCTTGGGGCAGAAGTGGGATGGAGGGTCAATAAATAATGTGCTCCCTGCACAGCTCAACCTGCAAGATGCCAGGGCTCCCGAATGTGTCGTAGTGTAGCCACCCTGCAGACTGCCACTGGCCCTGAGAGTTTTCTGAACAAAGCACCTTTGTTTTTCAATGTGGCTGAACTCCAGTGTCTGAAGGTGAGGGCAGCAGGGGTGAGAAGGGGCAGCACACAGTGGGTGAGCTGTGTGACCTTGTGGAAGAAGAAAATGCAGCCCCTGGTTCCAAAGGATTGGGCATTTCAGGCTGGTGACAGCAGAATATCACATAAGCACAGGACCAGGAGACAGAGCACACTGGCTCTGGAAGCTAAGTGCTCACCAGAAATCCTGGAGGGAGCTGCACAGAGGTAGCCAGACATCGTTCTGGATGCCAGCGCAGTTCTCGTGCAGGGGACAGAAGCAAGATGGCACTGCACAGCATGGAGAAACTGAGCTGGCCGTTTTGAGGACACGGTCCAACAGAGACAGCAAGAAGCTTTCCTGTGGTGAGACCTTCATGGCGCTGCCATTCACAGCACAACATGGGGACAGACACAGTTGCAAACCACGAGCGAGCGTGATCGGTACATGGGCCAGTATCGTGTCAATGTCACAACCTGTAACCACCACTGGGAGTGCAGTTTAGGAAGCATATTTTCCATCTATGATATCATGTCCTTCCACTTGGAAAAAAAAAGCAGGATTTTTAATTATAGAAGATGAGCTCAATTTTGTGTAACATACACAGATGCTCAGAAAAGATTTAAAACCTTCACAGTGACTGCCAACAGGGGGCAGTGTGCAGTCTGCTGTGCGTCACCACTCGTGTGCCTGAGAGGACAGAAGGACAAACAGGAAAGGTTTACCTGGCTCACGGTTTTAGAGGGTTCAGTCCATGGCTGAATGGCTCCATTTCTTTTGGGCCAGTGGTGAGGGAGCACATCAAGGCGGGAATGTGAGCAGGATCCAACAGTCCCCTTGAAAGATGCAACCCCAGGGACCAAAGTCCTCCAGCCAGGTGCCATTTAGAGTCCCTGCCACCTCCTGATGGCACCACAGGCTGGTGACTCAACCTTGAACACAGTGGCCTTTGTAGGGATGTTTGCTCTAAATCATAACAGATAAGGTTCTGAATCATCTTTATTATTCTTTACACTTTCCCAGACGTGCTACAGGTCTAGCCACTAACTATATAATAAAACACTAATTTACAATGTGACTGCTTCTCCACAGAAGAGACATAAATACCTAATAAGTCCATGAAATGATACTCGTCACCCATACCACCAGAGCCGCTGGAACCCTAAGACAGCACCTTGCCTGCATGCACTAGGGTGCGATAGCAGCGAACTGGAAAATGAATGTTGGCGAGGACATGGTGAAGTCGGAACCCTCACACCCTGCTGGTGGGAATGTGAAACAGGGAAGCCACTGTGGAAAACAGCCCGGCAGTTCCTCCAAAAGTGAAACATAGCGACCAAATCACACAGAAATTCCCTTCTAGGGGAATAGGAATTCCAACAGAAACTGCACAGCAGCAATGTACAAAATAGCCAAGTGGTGGAAACAGCCAAGCATCCATCAGCTGATGATAAACAGACAAACAGAGCATGAGGTATGCTCACGAGGGACTATTACACAGCCGTAAAAAGCACCCACTTGGAAAACACTATAGATTGTATAATTTCATTCCATGGAGTGTTCAGAATGGGGAGCTCCATGGAGACAGAAAGCAGCTTAGTGGATTAGGGGCAGAGGAAGGTAGGAGTGACCTTTATGGGTTTTTTCTTGGGGTAATGAAATGTTTTGGAATTCGATAATGGCAAGGTTTCAAAAACACGGGGAATATTCAAAGAGCCACTGAAATGCATACTTTAAAAGGGCGAATGTTTTGGTCTAGGAATTATGTTTCAATTCAAGAAAAACAAACTGAGTAGCACATCTGGTGTTCCTCAGAATACAGAGCGATGTCACATTAGACAGGGCAGGGTTAACCAGCAAGAGTTAATTCTGCAGCGCGAAGCTTCTGGAAGCTGCCTTTGCTGCAGACGGGTGCAGACTCTGGGTCCACGTTTGTGGGTAGAGCCCACCTGCTGCTTCCTGGCTGGTCTCCTGGCTCCACCGTGCCAGGTCTCCTGAGACCCCAGCTTCTCCCTGTCCCCTGGGCTACCATGCGCATGACCCCGCATGGAGACAGGTAACACACGCAGTGCCCTCTCAGACTGGCTACATGATTTCTCTGAGCAGGATTCTGGCCTTTACAGATCCACATTACATATGCATGTCTTAAATTTAATCTGTAAATGTGGAGATTTCATCGTTACCAGCATGCGGCCCCCATAAGCCAATGTTTATTCATAATCCCTGAATCTGTTTCCCATCGTCTATTTCAGAGGAGCCAAAAACAACATCTCCATTCAGCAGCAGAACACCATATGACAGCTTTCACTTTCCAAAATGAGCTGCGGTGCACTCCAGGGTGGGGGGCGGCTCCGACTCCATCTTTGCCCCAGCTACAGAGGGGCGCCTGGCCCTCACTCACTATCCCCATTCTGGGTGTCCTGCTGCCAAGGGGGGACCTCAGGCTCATCCTTGTCAGATTCCATCTGACAGATAGCTTGTCACAGACACCATCTGCACACACAGGCACCTTCTTTGCCTGCTCTTCTTGGGTCACGATACCATTGACCTCTGGAGCACTCAAGAATCCAGACACTCACGACACAGCAAAGGGACAAGATGGTCACCTTTCCCAAGTGGGGTGCCCAGCCCCAGTGTGTGGCTTGGCAGATACAGAGTGAAGCCTGCAGGCTGGACTCAGAGGCAGGGCAGCCATGCACGGTGCGAGGCAACCAGGTCCCTGGGCTGGCTTTGGAGAATCGCATGTGAACAACTCCTAGGGTGGAAGACCACTAAAGACCTAGTTGGGAGCCAAAGACTCTCAAGTGTCTTGGGGTCTCAAGTGTGTCCACCACCTTGCTGGGTGCAGGGATTTATAATAGGAGTGGGTGTACAACTGCACCCGGAAAACTTGTGAATGAAGGAGAGCGTGGAGATCTACAACCACCCAAGCAAGACTCCCCCACCCAGCCATGGTTTCATCTGTCTAGCATCCATTCACCCATCTCTCCATCCATCCATCTGCCTATCATCCTTCTACCTACCCAGTCATTAACTCATCCATCTGCCTGTCCATTCACTTATCCTTCCAACCAACTATTCTTTCACCTGCCCATCCATCCATCCATCCATCCAGGCAGCCACCTATCCACCCACCTCTCCTCTGTCCCTCCATTTATCTACTCACTCACTCACCCATCTATCCACACATCTGCCCAGCCACCCATCTATCACACACTCCATTCTGGTCCTTGCTGTTGGTCCCCCTGCCTCCACCATGTGCACCTACTCCAACATGGGATTCCCAAACCAAATTCATTTAAACATACCAGAAAGCTGCTTCAGAACACAAATTCTGCAGATACTGGTGTTACCAGGCAGAGGGACCCTGATGCCAATATTACTCTCCAGTAGGCTGGGCTTAGGGCCAGGCTCTAACATTGGGCATCTGTGGGTGTGGGAGGCAGGATAAAGACAGGAGACACTGTGCCAGGTGTTGACCATGAAGGATTCATGCTACTGTCACACTGGCCTTGTGGCAAATACAGCACTGTTCTTGCCATTTCACAGACTAGGATATGGTGACTCAGAGAGGCCAAGTAATTTGCTCAGGATCGCACAGCAAGCAAATGGTGGTGGCTCTGATGGCTGCGCTTTAGATCAGAAGCTGTGGATGCTGTTTGCCTTTTTTGATGGATTCAGGGAACTGGGTCATGTCCCCACAACACAAGATAGATCCTGGGCAGACATGGAGGTCTCCAAAGTCTGATGGGCTGGCATGAAGGGACAGTCAATAACAGTTTAAGGACAGAGGGGACACTCACTGCCTTCAACTCAGACCACCAAATGGCCCTGGAGGTTCAGGTAGCTGAGGTTAAATGAGGTCATAAAGGTAGGGCACTGACTGACTGGGGCTGTTGTCCTCATGAGAAGAGGAAGAGCCACCAGGGCTGTGTGTACTCAGAGGAGAGGCCATGTAAGGACATGGGGAAGGGTCACCTGCCAGCCAGAACACAGCACCCACCAGGAACAAGCCATCTGACCTTGACCCAGGAAGCTTGGCCTCCAGAGCTAAGAGGAAGCACATGCTTGTCATTTCAGCCCCTTAGGCTTGGAACTTTGCTATGGCAGAGAAGAAGATAGTGTTCCCAATCCTACGAGAGTCTGGGCCGTGCCCTACCTCTCCCTCTGAACCCATAGTGGCCATAGCACAAGGTGAATTTCCCTACAGCGCTGTGAACACCGCATCCTGTAGTGGCAGGAAGGACAGGGTTGGTACCCAGCATCATCAGGTTGCCATGGTAACCCATAGCCGGTGGGAGGAGGCGGGAAAGGCCTGAGTCCCACAGCAAAGTTAGAGACCAAATCCTCCTGAGGCAGCCCTGAACCAACACACAGATGCAGCAGAACTCTATTTTGGGGGCAAACTCGGGCATGGAAACCGGTATTTAAAATCCCGAACAGCTGCTAAGAAACAGTGGCACCCCCCACAAGCAGCTCCAAGTGTATTTTAATAAAATGGTGTAAAAGAAAGGGCGGGCGGGGAGGGGGGTGCTGTATGCGCCTGCCAGGCTGTTTAACACACTCGGTCATTAGCAGGCAGGACCACGAGTCCTCGACAATATTTTATGTTCCATTGGGGAACAGCTAGCAACAACTTTGGAAGCTGGTTTTATTGCTTATTAATATTTTAGATTACAATTGTGCTACTAGAAACATTTGCCTATATTTTTAAATGCTCCAAAGATAAAAAAAAACAACAACAACAAAAAACAACATTCTATTTTGGAACACTCTGCCATGGCCACTGTGATGTTTTGAGAGGACTTGGTGCATACATAGTGACAAGCACAATGTCCCTTTGACAGCAGGATTCCACCAGTCTCTGCCTTGAGGCTCCAGCCAGGGAAACTCAGAAAAAGCAGTAGTGGGGGTGACGGGGAGGGGGCTCCTGTCCCTTCTTTGTCTCCCTAGAACAGACTCCTATTAGTAGGGATTTAGCTCTGTGGCATAAGCGCCTATCTTGCAAGAGCTGGGTCATAAGTTTGATCCCCGGCACCAAAAAAAAAAAAAAAAGGAAGCAGGTCAGGGCAGCATCTCCCATGGTCTTCAAAGAGCCTAGAGGTCTGGCTTCCCATGCAGAGGCCCTGCTCCCTCCTGCTGGCTACAGTGCCTGAACTATCCCTGGAATGCCATCCTTCTAGGCCCTAATGCAGGCCCGGTCATCCATGCTTCCTAGGTGCTCCCACCTCACAGGTCAGGGTAGGTAGAGAACAGCCCCTGTTTCAGGGTAGGTAAAGAAGTGATTCAGGTCAGTGTCATCACACCTAATCCCAGCACTTTTGCTAAGCAAAGCAGCTAGCAAACAGCCATTCTCTACTGAGGCTGCATTTGGAACTAGGAGGATGTCAGACAGGGGGCTGCCAGGGACCACCTGAGAGGTAAATTAGCTTAAGAATAAAGCCAATATGGAGGAACTGGGGCCTAGAGATGGGAAGAGAACTCTCTGGGTACAGACAGCATCGGAGCACCCAGATGCAGCTCTCCCTGAAGCCAGATAATCCCAGGCACTTCAATCACATAAGATAATAAATTCCTTCCAGAGGGGTAAGAGGAGAAGGGAGGGGCTTTTCACCTCCGGACCGGAAGCAGGATAATAGCTAGAACAGCCCCTGAGCTGGGACAGAGCCGGAAGGAGAAGCCCAAGCTCAGGAGTTTAAGGTCAGTCGTGTCCCTCCAGCCCTGTCACCAGCCAGGATCCTGAGCAACTGCAAGTTCCCATTTCACCCTTGGACAGAAGCCTGAGCCCCACATCATGGCTAGAACCTTGCGTCATCTCAAAGGTGTCCCAAGGAGTACAAGAATCTTGCTATTTGTTGTTTCCACAGATGATAACTTTAAAAAAAAAAAAGGACCTTATATTTATTTTGCAGATTAAACTCTTTTGCCTTGGTAGCTTACATTTTCACAGCAGCAACTTCAATTTTACAACAGGATTTCTTTTAACATCGGCGATTTCCCTTTGAAAGGGGGTCTCTGCATCACTATGGTAGGAGAGCTCGAGGCTGCGTGGTCACTAAGCCCCTTCCAGTTTTTGCCCCTCTGAGTGGTGTTTTATGTTGGTGGCCACTGATGGGAATGAACGACAAGGGGTTCTTTGCTCAATGATCCAGATGTAAGTCCCCAGGGATCTTGGACCCTGGACTAGCTGTTTAGGTTCCCTGACTCCCATTTCCTTGCACGCAAAGTGTAAATGCCGATTCTTAGCATGGAGGGCTGTTCTAGAGACAACAGGAATACAAGTGGTGCTGGTCAGTGGGGTCTGCTCACCACGTCTGGGCCAGGATTGCTGTCGCATTTCAAGATGGCTCATGTGTGTGGAGAGAGCCCTCTGACGTCCATGGCGCCTGCTCAAGCACATACATCTGAAGTTCTCCCCCACCCACACAGCCCTGAGAACCTCTGGGAGCCCAGGACACCATAACCACACCAGGAGGCTTGGCCAGATGACGGACCAGGGCTCAGTCACCCCAAAAGATGCGGGATGGGTTTCCACTCATACTCTTCACCGCACACCTATTTCCAGACTGGGCATTTGGAATCACTTATAATGGGAAGCCCTCCACACTCCAGGCACAGACAGGAAGGAGGCTTCATGACCAATTAAGCAGAAAGGAGGAAATGGGATTATGGTGGGTCGGCAGCCAGAAGGGGCCTGTGGAAGGCTTCCTGGCCCCCGGGAAGAGAGCAGCCATACGCTGGGAAGACGCTTGCAAACCCGTCCCACTGACCTGAGGCTTGCTGCCAAATGACAGAGAGGGGCCACGAATCAGCAAGACACAGACAGACAACCTGAAAGAAAAGCAGGAGGAAGACGTGACCTTGTATTTGGCAGAAGGAGAGTGGCACATAAGTGACCAGCCAACATGCAGGGCAGGGCCAGCCTCAGAAGTGACACCAAAACTGAAGACACAGTGAGTCTGGGAGCGCTGGGGACACATGGACATCACTGATTCGTCTGCACGTCTCGAATTCACATGGTGAGGCCCTGACTCATCATGGGATGGCCTTTGGGAGGTGACCAGGGTCAGAAGAGAACGTAAAGGTGCGACCTCTGCTGTGGGATTAGTGCCCTCGGAAGAGACCGCAGAACATGTGGGCACTTTCTTGTGTGCGTTCTCTGCCCAGCTATTGCTACCCAGTGAGGCCTCAGAGAGACGATAGCTATGTCACATTAGGAAGAGGGCCCGTGGCAGAGCACCTTGGGCTCTGGCTTCCCTGCCCCCAGGCAGGCTTCCAAGAGAGACTCCCCTTTGGACGGGGTTGAAGGGTCTGGAAAAGGAGAAGATGGAGCCGCCCTGAGCACAGCCCCTCCTGGTGTGTGAGCCACACTCCTGTGTGTGTGTGCACTGACTCCGGCAGAGAGGACAGAGGTGCCCACAGCAACACCTGTGACAGCCCCTGCTGGAGACGACCCGAGTGTCACAATGTAGAGGGGCAGAAAAATAAAATCCACGCAAACAGGGAAATGTGAGACCAGACCCACTCACATGGCTGGTTCTGAGGGTTAAGTTTTGACAGGAACTGGGACAGCTGCCTGTACCCTGGCCCCAGAGACGAGGGACTCACTGATGCTGAAATCCAAAGCCACTGTTCAGGGATACAAAATAAGAGAGCAGAGCAATTGAGAACAAGGATGGGAACAGTACATGGATCAGGGTGGGGTCGACAATGGGATATTATAACTCAGAAGGGCACAGGGTGCTGGTTCCAGGGAGACGGGTGTGACCAAGTACTGACCTACAGGATTTATGTTTTGCTATACAAAGTACTTTGGGAGCTTCTCTGTATATTATATTTCACACAAATTTTTTTTTAAATAAATCACATTAGAACCAATGCAATCTTCTGAATTACTGAAAAAGCTTGAAAGAGGAAGGAGTGAATGCTGGGTCCATCTGGGCTGAGAGGACACTCCAGATACCCTGGCCCTGTGGGGCCTGCAGGGCTAGGAGGGAGCCCTCATGAACGGACCCATGCCTTGACTCCAGGAGTAAGCAATGGTCCAGCTCTGTGGGACTGGGATCCTGACCAAAGGATGAATCTGGCTCCTTTCCCCCTAATGCTCTCCTGCTTTCTACCTGCTATGGATCACGACAGCCCGCTCTAGATGCAGTGTTTTGACCTTGGACTTTCTGTCCTTTGCAACTGTAGAAAATAAATTTCTGTTCTTAATGACCTGCCCCAGGACAGCAGCACAACACAGATTCAGACCTGAGCAAGGATTTTCTCAGCACATGTCAGGCCTGTACCTAAATATGGGGCCAGGGCCTCTGAGCTTCCCAGCTCTGACTCCTGAGAGGGACATCCTAAGTCTGTGACCACAGGTGCTAGGCCACAGGACACATCATCACCATGACCCACAGTATCATCGTCACCATCACCATCAGCACCAGCAGCAGCAGGACCTCACCAGCAGAAGCATCACCAGCACAAAGAGCATTACCATGGTTACCACCAACGTTACCAGTGCCAGTGCCACCGCATCCCACCTCCCAACTCCACAGCCACCAAATCTTAATACCTCTGAGGGTGGCTGCTACCCTGAAGACACTTGAGCCTGACTCAGATGTGTTTATGGCTGGGTGTTGGCTTGAGTACCTAGTGAATGTGCTGCTCTCTGCAGTTTCATCTCTCACTCTCATGTGCAAAATGAGGAACGTCAGCTGTCCCCTCTTCCCCAGCTTACTGTGAAGATCATATGAGTCATCTATAAGCCAAGAGGCAAGGAGCTATTACTATAGTCACAAGGTTTAGAAAAGCTTTGCAGACTGAATAGTGCCATACAATCCTACAGCATGGGACACGTGAGTGACACCAGCAGTACTTAACAAATATTGGGTAAGTTGGAGACGGTTTATCTTGCGAACAGATGTGTCCCGTGTGTTGGACAGCAAGGAATGATCACTAAGGCAATGGACCCATCATGATGAGGTCCCTCCTCCTCCCATTTGTCCTTCTTATCAATGAGACAAGAAATCTCAAAGGACAGTGGCCACTTATCACTTGTGAATTGTCATAAAACAGCAAAACCATCAGATCAGATCATTCTGCTCAGCCCTGATTCAAAGGGCTAGATTTGGAGACAGGAGGTTTTCTTATGATTTACTGAGGCCTGGCAGAGCCATAAGGGAAGTGCCCTAGGAGGCCAAGGGGACGGTCCTGGGTGTGGTGAGACAGGATGGCAAAGGCAGCCAACAGGCATGCTGTGCTCTCAGTCGGCTCCTGGGAGGAGCCACACTGCCAGCCTGCAGAATTCAAGGGGTCTGGAGAAATAGTCTGAGCGCGAGACTCATTAGGTCACAGGGCATGAGAGCAGCAGACAGGAGTCATTTCTCAGAGCCAAAAGGCAGGCTGAGGTGACAATAAGTTTCCGGATGGCAGTCATCATTTGTCAAATGAAAAAAGGAGAGATGCCAGCAGGGATTCTAGGAAGGACAGTGCAAGTGAAGACAGAGCCTGTGAACCAGAGAGCTCAGTTCAAATCCCACCTTGGACACATCTGGTCTTAAGATTTTAGATGCTTGCTCTGCAGGGAGCCTTACAAAGTTGCTTCTTTGAGGGTCACTGCAGTTGCCCATGGCTCCCGACTCCTGGCAGGCTCTGGCAGTGCCTGTGGTTCAAGCTCTCGCAGGCGGTCCATTTGGTAGCCTGGGGAGTGAGGCAGAGTTCTTGGGCTGCCAGTCACCAGGCACCATTCCCACCTCAGCAACTCTGGGTGACTAATCCTGTCTCAAAGGCTGGGGCCACCACTGGGCTGTGGTGACTCGCCACATCTACCTCTTCCTCTGCCCAGTGTTCACCAAGAATCAGGCCTGCATTTCAGCAGCTGAAGTCCAGTGTGCTTTTGTGTTACAACCATCATCATTTTCTCAGGGAGAAACTAGGGAGCCACGTCACTGAGGTTTCCATTTACACAGAAGACACATCCTGAACACAGCAGGTGCATGCATAAGACTCTCAGAGAGAGATTTGCCACTGGGCACCCAAGTGATGGTTTTGGAAATACTCTATCTTGGTTTCTTACCTGAGACGCATCCTTGGGGGGCATTCTTGACTTTGGTCCACTTGGCAGAGCTCTCATGCCATCACTCACTCTACCTGCCCCTGACCTCCAGGTCCACCAATCCCGGAATGGGGTAGACCAGTGCCTTGAAAGAAACCTCGCAGTCCTCATATCTCTATAGCTATACCCACACTCTACTGCTTCGGTTTCTCTGGAGAACCTGATAGTACAGCCACAAAGAAACAGCTTCTGGCCAGGGGCCACGTGGCCCAGCACCTGTGGCATGCAGGCCACATGGTTGGTCTTTGACAAGCACCTTCACAGGCAGTGATGTGGGTCCCTGCTATGTCTCACTCAATGGGCAGCATGGCTTCCTGGCCAGAGCAGAGGGTCCTACGGCCATCCAGAATGACAGGGCCATACTAGGGAGGGCCTATAGCCCCAGTCACACTGTGGGTACAAGCAGCTTGCCAGTGACCAGCAGAAACCACACTGGGTGGTTACTGTGCAGGGAAGACATGTGAACAGTGTTAAACTGCTGCAGTGTGGGCCTGTTTGTTATGGAAGCTGGCTGGGTGCTGCCAGATACACACAGGCTAAACACAGCATTTCCTGTGTCTCCAGATCCAGTGCCACACTAGGCCTCCTTTCTATGGAAGTGGGGGGGGGGTCACCTGATGACTGTTTCGTCCTGGACAGGCTGTATGCAGGACAAAGATCAAATGCGGTTCCTATTTTCAGGAACCTATGTTCTAGGAAGAGGGGACATGTAGGTCATTAACCAGCAATTTCCAGAGCTCCCCTTCCAGGATGATGCTCCTTGATTCCCACTGTGTTGTGGTTGTGTGATGCTCTTTGCTGCCAGCCCCATGGCTGATGCACACAAAAAGATGAGTTTTGTCCATGGGTGCATGCTGCCGCCTTTCAAGTGAGAAAAAAGAAAAACTGTGGTCACAGTCTTCCTGACTCTTCACACACCTCATTTTAAGCCAGATGAAGAATCCAGGAACATTAAATAAGTCTTGTAACAGATGCAAACTGGAGGTAGTGGACCAGAGGATGGACCAACTGTCCCTCTCTCTGCCTCCCTGTGACTCCCACCAACACACACGCAGTGGTGGTCACGCTCCAGGATCACCATGCCAGCCACATAGTGAGGAGGCTGCTCTGACGCGAACCAGGCCAACACACAGAACACGAAGAGTCATAAAGAATGGGCCAGAGCCCAGCGTAGTGACTCCTTACCTGTGCTCCCCGTAGTGGGGACATCCGTATGAGAATTCCTGCCTCATTTGCTCCTCAAGGTCAGAGGGGCTGCACGTGGAACAGTCTGCTGGGAACCCAGGAGCGCCACAAGGATGCCACGTAAAGTCAGAGTGAGGCTGGGGTGAATAAGCACCTCACACATTAAAGGACTAGTTACCCAGTTACTTATGGAATTGGGTTTAGCTTATGATGTCTGATCAACCAATAACCAGGGCCACTATTTCCTTTTGCTGTTTCTTTCCGGCCCCTGATATCTGTCACTAGGTGGTAAGAGGCAGCTGGTCCTGCTCTCAGGCAGAAAGTGTCCTGCATGGCCACTTCTTCACGGGGCTGCTGGTTCTTGGGATCATCCACTTAGTTCATTTAATGCTCGTGAGTGGGAGCTGACAGCTCTGTGTTTACTTTACCACATGAAACCCTGGTGCTACAGAACAGGGGAGGAACTTCCAAGAGATCAGACAAGAGTGACTGTGTGTAGAAAGAGCATGCTGGATGGAAGCCTTTAAAAACTACTGTGTACCACCTTTTGGATTTTATGTATATTCAAAGTCTGCAAATTTTCAATGTCAAAGCCACAAAAAGTACTGTGAAAGAAAAAAAGTAGAAACTGATGTTCATGTAAAATTTAAAAACCTTTCTCTCATTAAAAGATACAGTTAGAAAATGGGAGGGCAAATCACAGGCTAGAGAAAATATTTGCAATGTATGTCTGACAAAGACCTAATAAGCCAAATATCCACAGAAAACAGCTCCCACAAACCAAAATTGAAAAGATAAATATTCCAATCAGAAATGGACAAAAAAACTTTGAAAAGATTCTTCCTTAAAGGATTTACACATGTGGCACACAATAGTCTCAGAAAAATGCAAATCACACCCACAATAAGACATTACATCACATCCTTCGGAATGGCTGAGGTTAAAATACTGATACTACCAAGTTCCAATGAGAAGGTGGAGCACCTGGAACGCTCAGCTCCTGCTGTAAGAGTGTAGATGCCATGACCACTGGGAGAACCCTTTCTTATAAAGCTAAACACGCTCCCACCATATGATCCAGCAGTTTTCTACCGAAAGAACTGAAACCAGATGTCCAGGGAAAGACTTGCACAAAACATTCCTCGCAGCTTCATTCACAATAGCCCAAATGAGAAGCAACTCAACTGTCCATCACCAGGAAAATAAATGCACAGACTGTGGCATTCAACACACAATGAAATAACCCTCAGCAATGGACATGTAGAAAACTGCTGCTATGCCTAACAGTAGAGCTGTTACACAGGCATTGGGTTGAATGAAAGAAGTCAGACCCCAGGGTACCAGTTGTCCGGTTCATCTATAGGAAACTGCACAGACAAAACTGATCTGTGGTGGCAGAAAGCAGAATGGTGCAATGTCTCTGGGGGGTGGGGTGGGTAGGAGTGTTGTCTAGAGAGCAGCCTGGGAGAAATTCCTGGGGTGAGGAAGCACTGTGTATGTTAATCACAGCTACAGATACAGCTGCATACATTTTTCAAAGTGCACTCAACTCTTCCCATAATCTGTGCATTTCACTGTATACAAATCAGACCTATACAAGAAATTAATACAAAGTTGGTAGCAAGTCAGAGTGTCAGAAAGCCCAGGGGCAAACAGAGCTCAAGCTGCTCAGGAATCTTCCACCTCCTGTGAACTGTGTTGCGCTGCCCCCTGCTCAGGTTGCTGGGAAGCCTTCCTCCTCTGGCCCGTGGCTTCCTAAGGGTCAGCAGAGGTATTAGGTTCACAGTTTACCATCCGGGCATCCCTGGAACCTGTGCAAAAGACAACTGAGGTTGCAGAGGGAATCCAAGCTGCTAATCAGGTTGCTTGGACCTGGGTTATCTGGGTGGCCATCACATGAACCCCTAAGATGGAAGAGGAGGAGGCAGGAAAGAGGGTCTGACATGCAATGAGGGAGCGAACTGACCCACAGCTGCTGGGCTCAGAGGCGAGGATGGGACCACAGTCAAGAATGCTGCAACCTGTGGAGGCTGGCGGTGGGGGGGGGGGAGTGGATTCCTCCCTCCCTAACCAGGGCATCTGGAAGGAACACAGCTCTGCCTGGTGGGCCCCATGCTAGAGTTTTGACCTCTAAAACACCAAGGGAATAAACCTTGTGGTGTGAAGCCACTCTGTGGCAATTTGTTCCAGCTGCTAAGTTCCTTAATTAAGGAATTTTCCTCCAACAAGACTACTGTACTTGTTTCCACAATAAGCCACCATCTCTGGGGAGCTCTCTCTCAGGGGGGCCAGGAAAAGCCATAAGCTCTCATCTGGGGCTCATGGCATTGCTTATGGAGCAATGCCACAGAGGGCAAGGGGATGCAGGCTGTTCCAGCTGCCCTGCCTTTTCCCACCCAGTCCCCCAGAAAGCCACTATTTTCCAGAGAGTGGAATGAGAGGAGGGCCTAGTGACCCTCTGTGGCCCTCCAGGGGCACAGCTGGGAATGCCCAGCCAGTACACCCGAGTTTTTCCAATAAAAAACTTCAGGGGAGACAACCTAGCATGGCTCTTAGGGACAGAGCAGGACAGGGATGGGGGAAGGAAGAGGCTGGGGAGGAGGGGCCGAAGTCATGGGTGCAGTCTTGAGCTTCCTAGACCTAAGAGGGTGCATGCAGGGGAAGACAGAGTGGATAATGTGCGAACATGTGCTAGGGGCTGGGAATCCAGCTAGTACCAGAGCTCAGTGGCCCTGTCACCATATCCAGCAGAACCCATTGCTTTTGCTTGTTGACTGCCAACTTCTACTGCCCAGCCCACAGAACATAATCCTGTCTTTCAAGGTCCAGTTTGGGACATGTGCTAGCTTGACATTCCACACTGTGGTCCAGTGTCTGTGCCAAGTGGCCCCCGCAGCAAGGGGCTCCCAGGTTCCCAAAGACAAAACCTAGAGTGTCCCTCTGAGAGACTGCAAGACCAGGCTGGCCTAAGAGGGCATGGGAGAGATGCCTGCAGCTTTGAGTGGCTCCAGGCTTTTGCTGGCCCAGGTGGGCCTGAGCAGGGGGTGTTGGATCCTTGTGAAGTATTTGGACTAGAAGCCTTAAAAATGGGACAAAGGGCATCTTGGACAGCACTCAGTGGCCACACAAGGAGACAGGAAAGTCAGTGACTACAAAGGACCCTGTGGCCATTTTTGAGGGTACACTGTGAGCCTGGAGCCTGTGAAAGCCAGATACAGATAACGCGTGTGACCCAAAACACCGAGGCATCCTCCTTCCCCAATTCTCAGATACCTGTGTTGCTCTGTTTCATATGCATAGTTTCCTAATATCATCAAACTGACCTTTCGCAACCCACTTCAGAACAACTCTCTGCCAGGCTCTACTCAAGAGTTCTGAGAAGATGCCGGGTGGCTGCTGTCTGAGTACTGGGCAGCTCCCAGCCCCCTTCCACACACATGCTCCTGGGAGGTACGGCAGAGCCCTGCCTGGCAGTGGGGAGCTGCCGTCTCCTGGCATCCACACAGATATGGAAAAAGAAATGTAATCAACCCTGAAGGCTTTCTCTGATGCCTTAGGACACACGATCCAACTTTCCTGGACATGTTCTGAGCAGCCTTGTAACTGAAAGCCTCCATACCAGCTCACAACGAATTTCTGTTTTGGATGAAGCCCAGTGGAATGGAACCAGCCAGCCTGTTTCCAGCCCTCTAGAGAAGTCCTTGGTTTGTTGTTTGGTCTCTCTTGACAACTCAATGGTCAAACCTTGCTGCACAATTCCAGCTGGACCCATAGCACAGCCATAGGCTGGAGAGGGCCCGGGAACACGGAAGTCTGACTGGCGTGGCTGCCTTACCTGCCTGGCCGTCCTTGGGCTTACACTGCACCTCTTCCACACACTCAGCTGGAAACCACCCGATGTGGCCGCGGGCGCTGCCTTCCCAGAATCCCCCTTCGCCGATGCTCAGAACTAGAGGCAATGGAGAGGGAAAGGGATTAGCCAGAGGGGCACAGAGGGAGCCAGGATAATGGGGGTTGGGGGGTAGAATCAAGGACCAGCAAGTCTGCAAAGCCAGCATCTGTTGGCCATGCCTCCTTCAGCTGAGAATGAGGGGACCTGGCTAAGCTCCCTCAGACTCCTGCCTAGGAGCGTTTCCACCTAGCAGGTAGCAATCTCCTCTCCTCTCATGTGGCATAAAAATCAAAGTGCACATCACTTTGTTCCACCTGTCAGTGCTCCACTGAGGCAGGAGAGTGGGGATGGAGGTCCTCACCAGCATGACTTCAGACTGCAGAAGTGGGCAGCTGCTGCCTCCAAGGGAAAAGGAAATGCTGGGGCCATGTTGTCTCTCCTCGCCTGGGTGGCAGAGGACAGCAGAGTGGGAGGAGATCAATTGCCTGGTTCTGGGGGGCTTTCAAAGCAAGGGGAAGAGAGAGACCCCCAGCAGGAAGTGAATGGTCTGCCGCATACGAGCCATCATCTTGCTAGATGTGAAAAGATGGATGGACAGATCACATGCCCAGTGTCCAGCATGCCAGCCCCTGGAGCTCAGGGCCTTTGACGCATGGACTCAGTCTTTCTGGGTAAAGCAATGATTTCAGGCTATCCGAGAGAACGAAAGGTGGCCACATGGTGCCTGGACCTCAGGGGCCAGTGTGCATAAGTGGACAGGCACAGCTACCTTGGCCTGCAGGGAGGGGACTTCTCAGTCCAGCTCAGAATTTCCCTCCCTGGGCCAGGTGTTAGGTGCACCGCAGGTTCTCAGTAAACACAGGAAGAGCAAAGGGTTATGTTTGTTAATTCAACTGTTGAGCATGAGTGAGGAACCCAGATACCACAGGCTGGAGGGAGGTCCCACCAGGGCTGCTCTGCTCCCACAGCCCCGTTTTGAAAAATGTTTTGGTTGTAATAGCACAACTCAGGGTGATACAACGGAGAAAGGGAGTCTTTATATTTGAGGACATTGGTGCTGGGCTGGGGTTGCCCCTGATGCTCTGGCTCCCTCCAAATATGGCCATGCAATGGGGAGATCAAAATAACCTCTCCACACTTTAATCTTCTTTTCCATTACTCTAGATGTGAAGGACCCAGGACTGCCGAAAAGGGGTCATGGCACCAGAAGTGCTTTCTGCTCTCCTTTATCTGAACCTCAAAAGCCAGATAAAGATCCATCTGGCCCATGATTTTGGAAGGTCAGCAGAACACAAAACATTGGCTTTATAAGTTCTTGCTTGATAATCTGAAGGAATGACCTAAATGAAACAGACAAGCTGCATCCCAGCTGACCAGCACCATCATAACCGCTTAAAGCAATTTCCTACGAAAATCAATGCTGGCCCCTTAGATTCCATGCAGCCCAGTGGATGGATGGATGTACTACACAATCTCCTGATGGAGGTCTGGGTTTGATAAAATCATCTCAGGGCACGGTCCTGGGCTGCATGGGGAGGCAAGGGACCTGCTCATGCGTTGTGTAGTGATGGCCTGTGAGAACACCTGTGGTGTCCTTTGCTGTGTGGCTTTGTGAGCAGGTCATTCCACTGCTTTAAAAGCACAAAAGGAGAAAGGAATCACTTAGGTAGAACCTGGTATCTTATTCAGTGAGAGGATCTGAGCTGGAACTTTCAGATGTGTGGTTTCCTTGCTGTCCCCCCAGCACCTTCCTGTGACCTGCAAAGCCAGGAGACAGGGAGAGACACTGAGGGCTGGTGGCACAGATGTGAGTAGCATCTCCTGGGAGAGGCAGCTTCCCATGTGGCCCCCTGTCCTGAGATTATTAAGAGGGGCCCAGTTCAGGGAGGGCTGCACACTTAATGATGATGTCTTAAACTCTAAGCCAGGACCCACGGGAGTGCTGAGGAGGAAGCTGTGACAAAGTGTCTGCCTGGCCACCAGTTGGCCATGTCTGCAAAGGTAGCAGCAGCCTGTTGGGTTTGTTACACTACAGATGACTGTGGGGTCCACTGACTGTCACCCAATGTGCAAGGCTGTAAGATTCTTTCCATGATTGGCTCTTACGAACAATCAAAACTGTGGGTTATGTGAGTTTTTACATTTATAATTTAAAAACTGACAAAAATCTTGGGTTAAGCTATATTTGTGCAATCCAGGGCAATTCTGCTTGTGGATATGAAGACCCTACTGAACTACACCATTGGAAACAGCTCCTACACCCAAACATAATGCAAAAAACAATAAGCTAGAGAGGAGAAAGAACAATAGCCAGACCTCAGTGGGGATCTGTGCTTGCCTGGAAGAGTGTGGGGGGAATGGCACAAGAGTCTCTCTCTGTGGCTTTCTGCATGGGCTAAGTACAGCCCACATGGCAGGGCTACCAGTAGAGAAGCCATGCATGGGGACAGCCAGGAAGGTGGAGCCAGGAAACCTGGACCCTGCCGAAGCAGGGGAAAGTCCTTGCAAAGAAAAGGAGGGGATCCAGCAAACTCAGTCTCCCCACATCTCCAACTGAACCCAAAGATACAGAGAACAAACTCAAAGCAGTTAAGCTTCAGTTATGAGACCTGAGCATGCACAGAGCTGTCACCCAAGTGACATTCTAAAGTGAAGGGAAGAAATCACGAGGGAAAAAAACCCTAGAAGCCATGTTGTCCATTACTTAACAGGTTGAAAATCCAGAATGCAGCTGAAAGTCACTGGACACATGAAAATAAGAAGGAAACATGCTCTCAAGAGATAAGGGAATTGCCTGAACCCAAACCCAACATAAACCTGAGGTGAGCTGGTCAGACAGGGTTTCACATGGCGATTACACCAATCCGCAATGTTGTGAGCCAACACAGATTTGCAATGAACAAAACGGTCCCAGCAGATTAATGGGAACCTTGGCAAACCAAAAGCAGCAATGAAAAATATATATGTAGAAAGTCTAGCACACAAATAATTTCTCAAATTATAAAATTAACAAAAATGAACTCGGAAGAAAAATGCACAGAACTCCAAGAACTTATTAGACGCTACCAGATGGAATGCCAGGGGTGAAGAGCGGACAGGGCTGTCATCTCCAGCCGTAACCCAGGTGAAGTCAGGCCCACAAGTGTGCGGTACAGAGGAAGAGATTACTTGCTCTGGGCCAAAGTGCAACAGGAGGTGGGAGGCAGGATCGCAAGCTGGCTGCCAGACTCCAAGGAGCTAACTGCTATCCAGCGCTACACATCTTCTGGAAGCCTGTCCAGGGGCAGGGCCTGGGCAAGCTGGGCACAGGCAGTGTCCCTTCCTTGCTCCACCCAGTGAGTTGCAAATGCCTGCATGTGACTTCCACAGCCCACCTCTACCTCACTTCCCTTGGTGGCCATCAGCTACAGGACTCAGACGGGGCCACCATCAATTTCTCTCCAACCTGGACGTACCCTTACTACAAGTGCCTTGCACATTTGATTTCTCTGTGCAGAAACCATTATTGGCTCCCTAATGACCCTGGAACAAAGTCTGACTGCTTTGCTGGAAATTCATGGTAGACCTCAAAATGCTTTTTAAATCATCATTCCCAGGATTCTGCCTTATGAATCTCCCTCCACCTGGTGAATTTCCTTTCTTTAAACACTGAAGGCCTCCAGACCTTGGCATGCTGGACCAGGTGCCTGGATATCCCAAATCCGACCAACCCAGGGCCTGCCCTTGCTTCACTTCCTCATGGGTCTCTGAAGTCTCATGACTGGTACGGAGCTCTGCTTACCAATGCCCCGGGATGGGTCCACCCTGCAATGTCCATGCTAAGTCTAAGCCAGATGTGTGTGTCCTACCTTCCTCCCAGGCTGATACCAGGCACCACAGCTCCTTCCCTCCAGAGTGGATGCACAGGGCTAGTGGACATGGATCCATTTCCATTCCTACCCTCCCTGGGGTCAGAACTTCCCAAGGGGCCCTGCAGGAGCCACGTCTTAGATGTTGCCACCCAGTAGACCCACTGAGGGGGTCAATGGAGGCCAAGTGGCCCCAGTCTGCACTGTCCCAGAAGCAGAAGACAACAGGTGGACACTGACCTTTGACTCTGTCACCACGGTGAAGGGGGATCTCGCCATCGACTTGGGGTTGATATGGCTTGACGACCACGAACAGTCTCCCAGGCACGGCGCTGTAGAGCTTCCGCTTGGGCCCCGGGTACTCGAAGGCCGAGAGGGAGCCCTTGTTGGCACCAGGAGCAAGAGTTGGCCTGGATCAATGAGAGGGAAGAAGGAGATGGTCAGAGAGCCACATGTCACTCACTGAGGCCAGTGCAACCCATAGGGTCCATGCCGCAAGCTGTCACACTGTCCTGTGAGGAACGACAGTCTTGACAAGAGTGATAGGCTGGGGGTGGTGTCTGGGGCAGAAAGATGCAGTAGACACAATCACTCCACTTCTAGATATGTCCCCAAAGGAGTGAAATCAGGGCCTCAAAGAGATGTGTGCATGCTGTGTTTGCAACAATTTTACCCAGCAACCAAAAGGCGGAGGTGGCCCTGTACCCATGGGTTGATGGTTTGCCCATACTGTGGGATAGGATTCAGCCACAGAAAACAAGCTCTTTCTGACACTCAGGAGGTGACAACTGAGGTGGACCTTGAGGACCACTTATCTCATTGGGACAGGGTATGACAGAGGTCCCTGCACAGGTGAGTTTGCAAAGCAGCTTCTCATGATATAACCACACCACTGGGACAGATGACCAGGCTCCACTATGTCTAGCATGGAGACAGAGTACACATCACTGTGTCCCCAGCAGGGGATCATTGCTGTAGTGTTCACTATTTTTCTTCCCAGGATGGGGAGCTTTGGAAACTAACACACCCATGGGGGTGGGAATCTGGTAGGCATCTCAGGGCAGTGGGAGGCAACAATGGCATTCACTGTGCTGGTGACCTCCAAAGGGCACTCAGCCATAGGAGCCGAAGGAGCAGAAGATAAAGGTCACAGGGGAAAGGTTCCAGAATGGAAAAGCACACCTGACCTGGGAGGGTGGTGGGGCACAAATCCATAGCCAGCTGTGGGCCCCAGCTGTGGTTCGTCATACTACAGATGCTGTGACCACTGAGCCCCCCACAGAGGCAGCCTCAAGCTTTCTCAAGGAAAGCACCCATGTATACAGGGACTGGTGTGAAATGGGCTTGCAGGGAAAATTCTAGAAGCAGACAGGACTTGCTTTCAGTACGTGAGGCCCTCTCCTTTGGTATCTTGGGTACCACACACCCTGTGAGTGTCTTGGTCACAGCTGCAGAAGCACTGTGTGTGGCAATCCCTGCGCCTCTCACTTCCCCACTCAGTGCTGTGACAGTGAGATGCAGCCAGGGGGACCCGGGCAGGTGGCATTGAGGAGCCCAGTCTGAGGATGTGGAAATGCTAAATTTAGCCCGTCATTTATACTGCAGGCAAGGAGACTGGGACTGAATGTGTGACATGCCTGCCTAGCTCCAAAGCCCAGATTTGTCCTTTATCCACACAGAGCAGGATGTGGGAAAAGCTGGTCAGCTGACCTCTTGTGGTGCAGGTGGGGGCCTGGAGGCCTCCCTGGGTTCAGGGACACTAAGAGAGCTGGGAGGCTGCCCACGGTCAGCGTTCTATCCAGATTGCCACCTGGAAAGTGGCAAATCACCACCCAAACCACCAATGTAGTAACCTCAGAATCCCTATGGTATGAGCTTTGTCACCACCAAGCAGCCCTGGGTCAAGGTGCAGCCATAGGTAGGCGCGCTCTCTATGTGATCTCCCCACTCAACGCTCCCTCACCTAGCCAGCTGCGTTCCACCGTGGGACTTAACGGATGTCATTCATCTTGAGACACCAGGTCTACTAGAGTAGTGACTCCGACCAGAGTGGAATGACCAGATGTATCTTGTCTGAAGGTGTAGCTCAGAGGCCAGTGACATGTGGAGACCACAAGGGCCACCTGCTTGTGAGGGGACATATGTGGGAAATGCAAGCAGGGCCCTTGAGGTTCCCTGAAAGAGTGTGATTGAGTTTCCCCACCATCCCACCAACCTGTGGGGCAGTGCACATGTGTGTGTGTGCGTGTGTGCACGCGTGTGTGGACACTAGCAACCTGGTTTATTTGTTCAACCTGCCCCAACTCAGTGTGAGCCAGGCCAGGTTTAGCCCTGGACCCAGAGATAAAAAACAAGAGTGGAGAGACAAGAATTTCCCTGCCAAGCACTTTGGGGCTTTCTTCTAACCCCTCTCCCTCCCCTCAACCTCCACAAAGATGGCAGTTGGAGCACCCTGAATGCACCTGCCCCAATCTGCCTGGAGCAATGGAGGGGGCAAGCCAGCGGCCACAAGCAGGGCCTCTGCAGCTACTCAGCTGCCTTTCACGCCTTGGCTGATCTACGCTGAGCTGTGTGACTTTGAAGCAGTTGCTTTACCTCTCTGTGCCTTCATTTTTGCATTTGTGAAGTGTCCAGCAGTGGAGGTGGTGCCCACTGCAGGGGGCTGCTGAGAAGTCAGTGAGAACACAGCCCTAATCCTGGAGCTGCTTCTTAACCCACTTTGCAGACAGTCAGCATCCTGAGCTATCAATCCAAGGGCTGGGAAAGTCTTTAAGAACAGGAGGGACATATTCCTTAGAGACCAGTGCATACACAGCAGTGGTAGGTGGCCCCACAAGAACACTTAAGCATCTCCTAATTCACTATTTATCAGAACATCATGGAGCCCCACAAAGGCAGCCGCAGAGTAGGAACATTTGCCTCCGCTCAACAGGTGAGGAAATGCAGACTCCGTACAGAGTGGCGTAAGCATGGAAGCCAGAGCTGACCTATCCCGACTTCCTGCTCCATATCCTGATGGAACAGGGGGCCAAGATCCCATCTATGGATGACGGTTCTTTGCCTCTTGATGCTGTTTTATGCCCTGGCCCCTCCTGCCTGACTCTGCGTGAGGAGTAGCTGCCCTCAGGAGAGGAGGCACAGGGAGGCCAGACCAGGGCTTTCTCTACCAGCCTGTGCAGTGAGATGGGCTGAAGCTTCCCAGCTGAAACTACCCATGTTTTCCTTACACTCTGGCCAAGAACAGCCAGATGGAATCCAACGGACTTGTTTTAGTCTAAGGGCCAAGTCATTGAATTCTCTGTATCAGAAAATTGGCATCCTGTGCTGTAGGGTGACTTGGATGAGTGAATTGGGCCATTTCCCAGCAATCCTGGGTGAACAGGGACCTGCCCACACACTGATCTTTCTCCATTCATTCATTTGTCAGTCAGTTACTCATCATTCATTCATTCATTCATTCCACGGGTAGGCTGTGAGCCCTTTATCAGGAGCCATAGACATCCATGAACAGGAGACAAATGGAGGCCTCAGGAAGCTTCCAGTCAATGGAAAGGGGGTCAAGGCAGTGCAGGGGTGATGGTCACCCAAGGTATAGGGCGGGGACCGAACCCATACCAGCCTCACAGCTCAGGGTTGGAAGCATAGCTGGGAGCTGATAGGGAAGAACCCAAGCTGTAGGAAAGGCCTCCCAGCAACACCAGACAGGGCAGGTCCCAGGTCACACTGCCCGTAGCCAACAGGATCGGACTGGAGCGGCCCGAGGTGGGATGTGGAAGCCCTGTAGAGGCTCTTGTGGTTGTTTAGGGGGTAGAGCTAGGGGCAAAGCTGATGCACAAAGTCCAGATGTTAAGAGGCAGAATCACCTGGCCTAGACCCTGCCGAAACCTCATCCAGCTCCCATCTATTGGCTCGGCAGAGGGGCATGGAGGAGTCTGACAGGTGACCCTGGCTCTGGCACAGTGGGTCTCATGTCCTGAACATCTGGACGGTCAGTGCTGAACATCAGTGGTTATGCTGACATGTGACATCTCAGGCACCATGCTATCCCTGTCCTGTCCACACCATGGCCTTCCCAGGGACTGCGAGGGTGGCACATTGAATAGGTCAGCACACTGCCTTGCTGCATGGTCCCCAGCAGACACCTGAGCTCACCCTTCAGCCATGCTGTGACAGCACCTAAGCAGGCATGAACAGGACTGTAAGTCCTGTGGAAGGGTCATCTTACCAGCCACAGCCTCTGCTTCCAGGAGAGGATGGGACACTAGCTAGAACATTGGTGTGTGGCCCTTCGTGGGCTGCAGAGGAGAAGCTCAGATCCACTCTGTCCAAGCAAGTGGGTGACCAGCCAGCCAAGCAGGAAGCAGATAGACAGATGCCCTGCACACCACTGAGCACCCCTCTGGCCCTGGCTCTGTCACATTGTCCTTGTCCATGTGCTCCTTGCTGTCTGGAGTGGGGCTTCTGCTGTGTTCAGCTCAGGGCCACCCTGGCTCCAGGCAAGGAAAGGCTAGAGCTTCCTCTCCAAGACAAGAGCAGTTTGGAGCATGACTCCTTCCCTGTGTCTTCCTGCTCTCTGCCAGACTCACGGGGCTGCCTGCCTCTCCCTGGTGCCAGGCCCTTTCTCCATCTGGGGATTCCCTCCTGCCTGGAGCAGCCCCTCCAGTCCCATGGTGTGCAAGCTTCAACTCCCTTGGCCTGCACCTTCCACAATATCAGGGTGCACTCACCCATGTACGGAGTGTCCAGATTGGGCGCCATAACTCGTACACTCAGGCAGCTCTATTTCTGCTGGAGTGGCAACAACAACCAGAAGGAAACCCAAATGCTGTAGGACTTCTGTGAAGAAAGGTGGTGGCTGGATCCGCTGTCTCAGGCAGGCAGCATGCACCCGTTCCTCAGGGGTGCCCTTCACCAGCCCTTCCTCACCTCTAGGCACAAACCTGGCAGCCAGGTCCATCCACTATTCCCAGCCTCCATCTGACATGCCACAGTACCCTGTGCATGGACATGAAGGGTGGCCAGAGAGATCCAGAACCCATGTCCCCACTGCTCTGCCAGCACAGTCCATCCTCACACTTCTGGGTCAGGACACAGCACATGAGAGGGAACAGAGCCACTGTCCTTGCCAAGCAAACCGGGTCCTTGCTCCAGCTTGGGTGTCCAGATCCCCACGACCCCAGCGAAGCAGAGCGAGGAGGACATACAGGGTGACATGGGCCAGAGCCACAGGAGAACCCTGCAGCCTCCTTCACACCACATGCATGGAAAGATGAGGCCCTAACCCTGTGGGAAGGTGCGCAGGGTGAGGCAGTTTCCCCAGAGCCTGTTTCTACCTGGATGGGAGGCAGGAGGGGCCCATGTAGTCTGAAGTCCCTCATGTCATCCAGAAGGTTGTGAGGTTGTCTTGCAACCTCCCCTCCAGTTCGAGGGGCTCCTCTTGGGAAGGGGTCCCTTCTTGATGCTGAGTGAACACTGGCCCTCTGCTGGGAGAGGTCAGGAAAGCTAATGCCCCCTTCCTTGCGATCAGGACCTGGAGCCCCAAACCAGACCCATCTGCCTACTTCATCCTGACACCCCAGAGATGGATGCACACAGAAAGAGAGGCCGGTCCCAGCTGAGCACAGCCAGTTAGTGGCCCATGGCACTACTCTCACCTATTGACCTCGAAAGCATGAGTCTGCTCTCTGCTGGGTGAGAAACAGCTGCTTGATAGGATGACGGCCCGAATATTCCCTTATGGTGGGTGAAGCCAGGGAAGCCTTTGGGACCCTCTATCCAGACTGTTCAGAAAGACACTTAGAGCTGTTATGAACCCGAGAATTGGGGAGAGACCCTGGAAGACCTCAAGTCCCCCATCTACTCCCCCATGGTGGTTGTGGATGCAGGAGTCAGGAATAGTCTTAGGATGGTGGCCCAGCTGTACTGTGGGCGCCACTAGAGGGCGCTGTCTCAGCAAGGTGTACAAGGCGCACACCTGAGCTAGGAGCAGAGGAGGCGCTGCAGGGACCATGAGCTCAGCCCTCATCTGGGTCTAGCAAGGCAGGGAGAAGAAATCAAAGAAGAAAGAGACTGGGGAGAGGGGGATGGAAGAGAAGAGTGACGGGAGAGGGCCGCAGGTAAAGAGGGGAAAGGGCACTCTCTCCCATCCCATCCCATCCTGCCCCTTGTCCCATTGTGACACACTGGATGGCTGTGGGCAGCCTCATGGGAGCCTCAATCCCCACCTGACTGTCCATAGGACCTGGCCCCCATTCCCCCTCTGACCCACCTCCTGTCAGGACAGCACTCCCCTGCAGAAAGAGGACCCTGTCGGAGCACGGAGCCTGGGTAGGGAGGGGGTGGGTCACTGGCTGCCTGTTTCCTCCCATCCAGGCTGCCTTGAGGCTGGTTCTGCCACATTAGATGCCCATCACATTCCTGGCTGAGCTTTCTGGGGTCTCAGGTTGGTGTTCAGGTCAGTAGCAGGCCTAGGGGTACTTACTGCTGGGTGGCCGGCCTCCTCCTGGGCAGTAAGCACACCTAGGACAAGAAGTGCAGACCCACAGGGCCTGGAGCGGACCCCTCCTGCTCACAGGGCTGTCTCGTGAAGTCTCTGTTCCTACCACCTCTTGACAGGTGTGGAATTCCATGACCTTCCCCCCACGCCTACCAGGGAGGCCCAGGCCCGCTACACACGGGAATGTTGGGGTACAGAGTGATCCAGGGATTACCCAAAGCCACACAGTACATGGAAATGGGGCCTCCTATGCCTGAGGAATGTCCTGACCTGCCCCTCTAGGTTCTGACAGTGACCACAAAGAACCAGGGACAACAAAAGTTTGGGAGCCCACCTCTCCCTCCTCCATTATTGGTACCATCCAGCCTGGTCTATCTGTCCCTGGAAAGAGACGTCTTTGGAAAAAGCAGGGCAGGCTCATGGGGGCTGGGCTATAAGCTTCAAGGACCGGGAAGGAGCAGAGCAGTAGGGATCAGCCTCCTCCAGGAGCCGCCAAAGTGCTTCAGACTGAGATATGAAGCCCTCTGCTCCCCATCACCTTACATGGTCATCTTCCTGCCCAAGTAAAAGCCACCTCCTTTCCTGGGCATAGATATGAAGGACTGGGCCACAGTCCTGCAGCTGGGAGGCAGGGGCAGTGCCCCACTAAGGATACTCAGACCTTAGTGGTCAGGGCATGGAACTGTATGTCTGGCTGCCCTGTGCCCACTGTGGCCCCAGATCCCTGCTGGGTTGTGGATGCTCAGTGCAGGCTCACCTGCTCCCCCAGAACCCTTGCTACGCGCAGATATCCCCGGCCTACCGCACACACCTCTGGTACAGGACACAGGACAAAATACCACGGTGGCACTTGAAGTGTCACCCTCATCCTTAGGGAAATGTTAGGGAGACGTCAAGGGTCACATCTGCCTCTCATGCCCCCTGCCACCTGCCCACCATGTGGTCAGATGCACAAAACTGTCACCACATTAGAGCGGTCCTCAGAGCTTCCAAAAGATCCTGGTTAGGACAGTGTGTCCCGGAAGAAGGAGGTACCCACTCAGCAGCCTTCCCCGAGGGGCTCTGGGCTGTCAGATATGTCACACGTACACAGGTCAGGGCAACAAGAAGCAGGCGGACAGCTGAGCCACGATCCTCTCCCCACCTCACGACAGGCAGCAGGTTCATGGTTAGGGGAACCGGCTGTCCTGATTTTAGCACCCGAAATTTCAAATCCTGGAAAACATGGGCGCTTGGGCCACCCTACCCTATGGTTTTGGTGGACCAAGGGGACCCAGACAACTCTCAGGGCCCCTGAAGGTTGGGCACACACCTGCCTGAAGCGCATGCTGGGCGGCTGCCCTGAATTCCTTCATTCAACCTTGAGAACAACTGGAAGTCGGTCTGTCTATGAGCCTCATTTTATAAGCAACAAAGAAGAGGCGCAGAGTGGGTAAGTTCAGTGTCGGCACTTACACAGCAACTAAGTAGCACAGGCCAGAAGAACATGGTAGAAGTCCAGGAGGTGGGCAGGCCGCTGTGATCACACACACACCCGCATATACACACACAGGTGCACACACAAGCACGTATGCACAAATATGCACACAGGCGTAAACACAGGTATGTGCAAACACCTACGCAGGCGCACACACAAATTTATACACATGTACATCCGCATAGGAACTGGGCCATCAGAATGACCCTGGAATAAGCCTGCACCACCTCTGCTCTCTGCAGCACCATTCTGCCTGCTGCCTTTGCCAGTCCCTGGCCACACTGCCCTCGGTATCTTATTACGCTTTGTACTGGAGGAAGGGGACACACTACAAAATTACAGTCATAACTCCAGCCCAGGGTATGAGGTGGAATCGGCTGTCTCAGGGGATTCCTTTAATTTAGCTTTCAACTGTTCTTAGCACCTGGGACTTCCCCCCTGGGGTTGCTCAAGGCGGAATCTAGACCAGGGCAGAACTGGAGTTCGTCCTTCGGCTCTGGAGTAAGTGTGGACAGGCTGAAGGGCAGCAGCACGGCTGCTGGCTTAGAGGTCCAGCAGATCCTAGCGGGTGAGGCCTGGACTCTGCAAAGGAACGTTCTCCCCTCAATGGCCTCGGCTACAGCTGAGACACAAAGTTCCAGGTCACAGCCAGGATTATAGCTTCTTTCCAGGACCATGTGAGGCGCTGACCCTCCCTAAATCCACATCACTCCTGCAGCACAGTGCCATGTGGTGATGGGGGAGGGGGCAATGTCTTCCCCTCTGTCCCTGAACTTAGCTGGCAGAAGGGCTGGGGATCCCGGGTGCCTTTGGAGTCTGGGAACACAGAAGGGGACACCTAGTTAGGAGCCCCAGGCACTGCGACCAGGCAGGAGTAGGCTTTTAAGCTTCACTACAAGCAGGATGCACCCCAGGAGACTGGAGCCCATGGGCCCAAAGCACATTGCAAGACCCCAGACCTAGGGATCTGGGCCCAGTTTCGGCCCTGGCTGCATTGGCTAGCAGAGCTGAGGCTCCTGGCCTGAGAGACAGGCTGCAGGTATTGGGTAACTGTCTCTGCCGTAGCTTGAACTGATCAGAACACCACCAGACCTGGCTCCTGAGGTGCCCAAAAGAGCTGATTCCCCAAATGTCCTTTTTTTGCCTGAGAAATTCTGGAAAGCAGACAGCCAAGGCAGAGAGTATGCCTTGGAGTCAGAGCTATGAGTACAAACCCAGCTTTCCTGGCTGTTGAGGGAGGCAGGACAGTAGTCAGGAGAAGACCCAGACCAGGAGCCGAATGCCCCAGGGGGTTCTGGGTGGCCACTTGGCTAGTGCTGGGGTTCCTGCCCTTCTTCCCTGGGGCTGCTGATAGAAACACTCTGCATATAGCTGCAATGCTGGGCAGACACAGTCCAGGCTTGGTAGCACTACTGAGACCATGCCTCTGGGGACATGTGTTAGTCCCTCAGTTACCTTGCCTGTGCCAGGTTTTCCATTGCCACCACTGTGTGGGCACCTAGTGCGCACGACACATCGACAAACTGGCGAATGCAGCCCTGGGGTACACAGGGAACAGATCACACTCGTCTCCTCCCCTCCTAGCATGGAGGATTGCAAGGGCGAGCAAAAGGAGGCACAATGAGGCCCCAAGTCCAGCAGTATCTCAGGAAGCTCAGCTCCGCCTCCTCCCTCTCCCCAAGCCTTTGGACTTGCCATCAAAGCTCGAGGCTCAGAAGGATGACACCATGCCCAGGAGACAAGGGCACAATTCAGGTGTTAGTGTTTCCCTGGGGCAGCTCAAGTTGGGTGAATGAGGTCCCAGGATAATGAACTCTCTCCCCCATCCCTACCCTTCCTTACCCCATGTGCCAGTGTGGCTGGGGCCTCTTGCCATCCTCGCCTGTGCCACCAAGCCTGTTGAGAGATGGCGAGCGGCTGCGGGGCCCGGGAGCATAGCTCGGGATGCTCTTCACGGTGCCATCGGGTTTGTTGGGCACCTGCTGCAGCAGCTGGGGCGAGAGGCTGCGGTGGGCAGTGGCCGCAGAGCAGACGGCCCATTCAGGTGCACCGGCATGGAGGTTGTTGTCACTGTTGGAGCGCAGCAGGACCCGGGGTGCAGCCAGCGTGTTTGGGGGCCGCCGCCTGCGGTTGGAGTAGGCCGGAGCCTCTCGGAAGGGCACTGGGTGGAAGAGAATGGGGAGAACTGGGTGAGTACATCCTGAGGAAGACACGGCGGGGCCCGGCCTGCATGCACCCATGCCCCCATGCGAGACCAGGGTAGGGAGCCACAAGTTCACATGTGGAATCTGTAGCCAGGCTGCCCAAGGTCCGGAATCACTCCAACATGGAAGCGGAGAGATGGCGAGGAGGGAGCTGGTCATTTTTACACAGAAGCTCAAGCCTAAGCCCAGATGGAAGAAATGTGAGTTCAAGCTTCCATCTGGCCAGCTCCTTCCATAGCCTGGAAGATGCGGCTGGTTTTACATGTGGAAGGATGTACTCCCCTCCCCCTCCAAAGCAGTCAGGACACCAAGACGCCCAGAGCTCGTCCTCTGGCTCTGAATTTGACCTGGAGGTGGCAGAATTATATAGCCTGACATTCGCATGCTGGGCTGCCACCCCGGGACCTCAGAACATGATTGCACTCAGAAAGAGCACCTTGCACAGGAAATTAGGTTAAAGTGGGTCACTAGGGTGGGTCCTATTCCCACCTGTGTCCTTGTGAAAAGAGAAGCACAGGGCACAGACACACGTAGAGATGACCACATGAGGACACTGGGAGGCAATGCCATCTGCAAGCCAAGGAAAGTCAGGAAGAGCTAGCCCGGTGACACCTGGATATTGGACTTCAGTTCCAGGACATGAGGCAGTGACTGACTGAGCTCTCGGCCCCTGGTGTTGTCACAGTATCCCTAGCAGTGAACACAGCCCTAAACCCCCTGGTCAGGATGAATCCGCAGCTCCTGAGACCACTCCCTTCCTTGTCCATCAAGCTGGTGCCTGGCTTTTGCAGTGGTACAAGTGGCCCAACTCATCTGACTCTGCAGGAAGCTCTGTGAGGGACCCAGGCCTCCTGCTCCCAAGCCCCTGTGTCCAGTGCGCAGAGGATGCATGCCCTCAGAGGCTGTGTATGATGCCCCTATGTGACCTGGCTGCTCCTCTGTGATGGATCCTCTCAGAAATTTCTCTCTGGGATACAGGAGGCAGCAAATACCACCAGCCCCTTACCAGCCAAAGATGCCAGGTAGCCCCTAGCTCCTGGCTGTCCACACCCCTGGCCCCAGGTCTGTGCTGTTCAAGTCCACATGAGTAGCTGTGACATAGGAGAGGATTCATGTCTCTCAGGGAAGTTGATCTGGGCAGGACCATAATATAGGTCACAAACAGTTCAGGAGAGTCCTAGGCAGTCTCCTGCCTCTGGCTGCCCAAGGTCACAGGCTACTCTGAGGCTTGTCAGAGAAACCAAAATGCTGCACCTGCCCCCTGAACAGTGGGGGTTGCAGACACAGGTGATACGGGAAGAGCTCATGGTAGACAGAGCTCACAGGGACGGAGGGGGCACTAGGAAGGCTCAGGGGAGGGACCAAAGTAGTGCTGGTGGTCAGTTCTTGAGATAGCTGTGACCCAGCCTACCCCTGCCACCTCACCAGGATGACGGGTGGTCCCAGGAAAACAGCTGGGAACCAAACTAGAGAAGCCACACAGAATGGCGTGAGGTGTCCTGGGGACACTCAGATGTAGTGATCTTACATGACCCGCCCTCCCCAGGAAGCCCTGTGTCAGAAGGACAAGCACACTGGTGACCAGTTTTGCAGCTGGGGTGTCATCTTATCCCCCATTTCTCCAGGCAAGTGAATCCTCAGAGACCACCTGAGCCAGCCAGGGATAGCAGGCATGGGCCAGGCTAATAATGTTCTCCTGGAGCCAAGAAGCTACCGTGGCTAGGCCCAGGGTCAACAGCAGGGTCAGGCCACTGAGCATGCATTTTGCTGGTCACAAGAGGAAACTACACTGGATTCCCTCCATGTGGGCAGGCAGAGGCTAAAACCCTCGTGGAATGACTGAAGCTCCAACAAATGCAGCTGACAGTGGGAGCTTGTGGGAGCGCTTGAAACAGCCAGAACCCAGGGATGGGGTTAAAAGATCTCACAGAGGACTGGTGATCCCACAACCTAAGAGGCTGTTCATCTGTCATTCCCTGAGGTTAGGGACTGAAGGACTCTGCTCTCAGGAAAGCCAGAATCCCAAGCAGATACAGCAAGCACAAAGTGGTTCTAGAGGCCCAGGGTTTCAGGGAGAAGACCTAGGGGGGTGAGGGCTCTCATTCAGCTCCTGGGGGATATACCACACAGCCCTGAGACCAGGACACCTGTGCTCAGCTGCTGTCCCTACCAAGAGTCGGTCCTCTGTTTCTGATCCGTGTAATCAGAAAAGTGTTACTGCCTTTAACTGAAGAGAGACAGGATGGAGTGTGAGCCGGGGGTGCCAGCTGCTAAGATAAATTCATTAGGAAAGAAAAATCCTTAGGAAAGCAGAAGAGATGTACAATTAACCTCGAGACGTTAACACCGGACTGAAAATTTCCCACTGTTCATGGATTATAAAAATTGAAGTCCCAGAAGGTGAATTTTGCTGCATAATGTGAGAAAATGAATTTAAGCGAAGGCTGTCTTGGTAGGAATTCCTAAGAAAGAGTCTTAAGAATGAGGATGTGGAGATTGGTAGGAACACGCATGGGGAGACACCAATGGAGGATCAAGGAATAAAATAGCTGGGACATTTTCACATACATTTTACCCTGAAGACCAGGTGAGCTACTCAGATGGAACCACATAGGTGATGTTAGGGCAAATGCTTTAATGAAAATTACCTTGCTTGATCACCAGGATTCACATTAAATTAGTTTCCAGAGCAGTAAAATTTCTTCAGTGTTTATTTTACGATGAGCTTGGGCTGGGCAACACCTTTCTAATTTCTTTGAAGTAACCCCTCCAAAAAACCCTTTAGATTTCCTAAAACAGCAAATCTCCCTGTCTGACAAAGCTATCTGATGGGAATCATCCATGGAAGTGATGCATTTTTGGGTATGTGAAAAGGGTTAAAAATAACTCTTTTCCTGTCTGAAAATGATTAATATTCCACCCAACTGTTTCCTTCTTTCAGGCAATCTGCAAACTCTAGGTGGGTGGATATTTTCTTAGCTGTCTTACATGTGCTTATTTATACATCCCCCCCCCCAGTAAAAACCACACAAGGTATGACAAAGAGCGTATGCACTTTTAAAGTCTGCCACACTGCCTTCTCCATCCACTCCATAAAACTGCAACACAGGGATAGCCAAGGAGAACCAAGAGGTGGCTTTGTGGGTATGCACCTGCCCAGCTCAGCCAGCCATGTGCCCAACCTTCCCGAGCGAGCGAGCTTAGCAACCCTCCAGGTGACCCACAGACTAGAGTCAAAGTTCTTTTATTTTTCCTAGGACTTAGTTCCTGCAGTGCCCTCCATCACAGTCACCATGGAAGGACATTTGGGAATGCAATTTTGCAAGGGGCTGGAGGCTTAAAAACACAGGAGGATAAAAAGGCACATTCAGCTGTGTTAATTTCCTCGACCGAGGAAGTCAAACCGTATCGTGCACCCGAAGTAATGAATTCCCTTGTAAGACACAGACTAACAACAAGCAAACGTAGGGGGAACCGAGTCCCTCTCTCCTCCCAGAGGCAGTAAGAAGCTGTTCGTGAGTCCCCCGGGGTCCCTATTGCTTTCTCCTTACCTTCCTTCTTGGTGAAGGCATTTAACAAAGACTTCATTTTCCCTCTGATTTTGGCAGCGGTCCGCTCATTATATAACCTTCTCGGAGGGGCGGAAGGCTAGGCGCACAGCCCGGCCCCTCGGTGCTGGAGCGGCTGGGATCCGGGGAGCAGCGGCGGCGGGTGTCTGGGCACTGTGCGCTCCCGAGCATCGCTGGGCATGCCAGACCCGGCGTGCTGGTGACAAAGCCCACCCCATATTCTGTCAGCTGGGAACCAACTGTGCGTGGCTGGGGCAGCTCTCAGAGCCGGCTGCCTCTGGCAGCGTTCGTCATGTGAGCTGAGCTCCTCTGCTCCGGGAGTGGGGCACTGAGGAAGCGGCAGGGCGCAGGGCGAACTTGCAGGGAGTGACTGAGCTGGCGGCGGGGAACACCAGGAGGCATGTGCAAGCTCCAGCCCCAGTTATCCAAGGAAACCTGGCTGGTGCCGGGCGCTCCGTGCACTGTGGCTAAATATAATGCACTGTGCTTTTCTATTTTTTTCTTTTAATTTTTTAAAGAAAAAGCCAAGTCTATTTGTCAGCTAGCAGATGTGATGACAAAGTCAAGGGGGAGAATGCTGAAGCACGGAGGAGCTGTTCCCGAGAACCATGGTAATCCGGCAGGCGTGCAGCAGTGGAATCCTGAATGTGACCTATATTTCCCTTGGTAAGAATCAGACACGAGCACCCATTATTTCTCTGCCCCCCTCCATCATGGTAATGACCATGGAAAAAACAGGACTCCACCTACTCCTGGTGTTTTTTTTTTTTTTTTTTAGAGGATCAGAAAATCATAGATAGGTCCCCTGATTCCAGGCAGCTGGTAAAAATGAGCTCAGCAGTCCCTCTCCACGTGTCTTGAGTGCTCACACCCCAATGGAAGTCTCAGAGAAACCAGAAAAGATCATCCCTTGGAAAAGCCAGGGTGGGAAAGTTCTAACTACAAAGCCAACAGAGAAGGAGCGGAGATCAGGCTGGTGTGTCCCACAGCAGCAGATGGGCTAGGAAATTATTTCTGCTCCAGGACAAAAGTCTTTCTGAAGCACAAGAGATGTCCCAGGGGGCAAAGTGTTACTGCCCAGTGCATCTGTCACGGGGGCTGTAGTTAAAAGTGTGTGTGTGGTATTTTTTTTTTTTTGGTTGCTAAGAGAACTGCTCCTAAAAAAAAAAAGGAGAAAGACATGAAGATAGGAGATGGGGAAAGTGATGGGCCCACTGAGACTGAATTTCCCGGGGTCGGCACACTGTGTCAGTGAGAATGGCAATGCAGAGAAGAGGCTGACGCCCCTAGCTGGTGGCACATTCTCTGCTCATGCACAGAGGGAGGAGGTGGACACTGTGCCCAGCAGTCTCTCCATCCAGGGAGGGCAGAGATTGTAGCAGGGAGCATCAGCCAAACATTTGACATCATTTCCCACTGAACTCATAGGGCTCCATAGCCATTTCAAAGCCAGCTGGGGGGACATTCCCCCCACCTCCATGCTTTGTCACAGAACTAGGTCAAAGCCATTTCTAGGACAAGCTCTGGGGAATCACTCTGCCTTTCAAGATACCACTGATGAATCCTACACATAGTTCATGCAACTTATTGGATAATCAGGGCAAGGTTCAACAGCTCCCGGGGGATCCTGGCTGTGTGCACACGTGTTGTCGTGCATGAGGACACATCTGCCTTCTGTCTCATCTGGGAGGGACTGAAGATGTGTCTCCTGAGTAGGGCAGACTGATTGCAGACTTCAAGGTGGAAGAGACATTGTGATGCGCTGGACAGAGGTCCAGCAGCCTTCCCTGGTTTGGTCACCACTGGGAAGCTGGGATAGTGAGGCCACGGTGCCTGCAGAGGAAAGCAGCTCCTTCCAGAGGCAGGGGAACCTGGCCACTCACATGCCCAGCCATGTGGGTCCAGGGGACTCGCCAGGGCTCAGGGAACTCTCTAGGAGACCCAGGGATGCTCATGCTTGCTCCATCTGTCCACGATCGATATCATCCAGAAGCACAGAGCCTCGCCAAACCACATTCCCTGCCAGGCGCTGCTGCCTTGACTGCTGGCAGAGGCGAGAGCATGTGTGCTTCTGTGGGGCTGCAGCCTGAAACTAACAACACTTCTGTACTCTGGGAGTGGGGGTTGGGAGGTTGACCTTAGAGGGTGTGAGGAAGACACCCCTTCCCTAGGGTCCGTGTGACATCCCACAACTTTTCCAAGTTGAGATGGCAGGAGATACACTGGAGCCTTCTTCCCCAAGCTGGGGTCTCCGTATTTGAGAGCCAAGGAAAGGACCCAAACCCATGAATCCAGAGCAGAACCAGACACTCCCAAAGAGGGACGACACAGCAGCCCAGATATAAACTTCTTGGCTGCCATTGTTACCACCGAATGCATATGAAGCTCCTCTGGGAGCTTTACCCACTAGCAGGATCAGAATTGGGACACAAATGGGGTCCAGGATACCCAGGGAGAAGAGGAGGGAGCAGCTCCAGGATGAGCAGTGTCCCCAGGAACATGGCTTGTGGCCTCCATTCTGCGCTCCCTGCCCCGCCTGGCACCAGCCCTGCAGTTGACATCCCACCTAGAGCTGTGGTGATGCAGGGACACAGGAGAGTGCAAGACAGAGAAGACCCTCATTCCTCTGCCGAGGGCACAGGGCAGGCCAGGGAAAGGATGTTAGGTGACAGGAGGAGCCCAGCCATCTGCTTGCCGAACAAGTCCTTTCTGCAGAGACCTGCCATTACTATAACAAGTGGACAATTTTCCAAGCCACACTACAGAGGAGCTGAGAAAACAATTCACAAAGACTGGCAGCAAGGATGCAGGCCTACTAAGTGCCTGGCCTGAGCAGGCTTTGCCACATGGGGTCTTGAGGTTCATCCCAAGAAGTCCTCCAAGGGAAGTGGGCCATTTCTGACACTGCCCTGCTGCCCAGGTAGTAGGCATGCTCTCCTTGAATACTCCCAGTGACAGGGGGCTTATGATGTGAGCACAGTGGTTTTCGCTGAGGCAGCCACACTGCTCCTACCCTGGAGATGATGCCGACTCTTGGGACACATGCATCACTCTCGTCCCTGGTTTCAGATGAGAGGCCAGTACTCATTACTGTCCTCTCCCCCCAGGGAATGCAGACCACTGTCTGATATGATGGGTAAATCATGCCACTCCAAAGTATAAACTTCATCCTGACACCCCAGAAGCCATCTGTGTCCTTCAGGGCCTTTTCCACCCTGGGCTCCTTGGCCTTCCTTGTCTGTGGGAGCAGCCACTCGGTACTCTGGCATTTACCACGTTCCTGGTTTTCAGGCTGCTTGTGTGGCTGAGAGAATCCTCTCTGCAGGAACGAGTGTCACACACAAGCCTTTGCAGGCTGGCCTCGTGCTGCCATCACCCCTGCACTCAGGGTCCTGTTAGGAGAGAGGCTCAGACCGCCCCTGCCACCAGCACACACTCATCCACACCGTCCCGCTAGGGCCCCTCAGCCTCTGGACCCCAGGGACCAGGTACTCGGGAAAGTTGGGGCAGTAAAGGCAGAATCTGGGCCACGTCTGCTGCAGAAGCCCGGGACTCAAATAACAGTGTCTCTAAGGAGACTGGGCACAGCTAAGCTAGGGTTAAAAGTGAAAATTAAGACAAAGATGGAAGATGACCTCTCAAAGCCCATTTCTCCTTGAGCTTCCAGAGATCTTTTTCCCAGAGCAATTCAACCCCTCATGGTGCCTGAGATTTCTGGAGTGTCCCTCTGGCATCCCCTGAGACTGACCTTGGGGCTCTCTGGGTAACACTGCTGGGTTCAGAGGAGCCAGGTGATCAGTCTTGGAGGGGCTGGACCTCCCTGCCATGCCCACGGGGGCAAGGAGGTCAGGGTCCATGCACCAAAGGTGCTGAGATTTTCCCCCACCACCCTGCAATTCCTTGTCCTGTATAGGATCTTTTACAAGGGACCCGACGTGTCCCTGGAGGTACAGTCTGGCCACATTCCTCCTGAGTGTGGATAAGGCTTCATGGCACACAAATTCATTCCTAATGACAGAGATGGGCACAGGCAACTGAGTAGACAGCAGAGTCTCAGAGCTTGGCAGTGGCTCTGATCATTTGCCTGTCACCCTAAAGAGCAGGTGAGTGCCTTTGGGGCTGGGGATTATTTGGTATCTGTGCACACACAATAAAGCAGGAAGAAAAGATTACATGGAGACCCCCAAATCAAACAGGAAGAGGGTGACCCCAAAATAAACTCCAAAGCATCAGTGTCCTTAACTGGTGCTGCAACTGCCAGCTCATCTCCTCTCAGCCCCTTGGTCACTTGTATGCCCACCCTTCATCTCCAGGGCTCTGGACCTCCCGAGTCCTGGAAACTGAGTGACCACGGTCTGCGCCCCTGACCTATCTGAATGCAGAACTCCCCTCTCTCTGCCTGCATGCTCCGGAAGCTTTCACTTTCCATGGCTTTTGACGACTGCCTGACAACAGGCTGAAAATAATTTCAGTTCTCGTATAAAAAAAGGCTCTTAGCACATCAGACATTCCAAGTGCTCTGAAGTCTCCTGGCGGGGAGGACACGCCAGGTGTTACAGACGTGCCTGTGAGACTCGGATGTTCTGTCTTAGAAGAAAAACTGTCCAGTACTATTCAGAACCATGGGAGGCTGAGGCAGGAGGATCACAAGTTTGAGGCCAACCCAGGCAATTTAATGACTTGGTGAGACCCTGTCTCAAAATAAAAGAAATTTATAAAAGGAAAGACAATATAGTTCTGTGTAAAGACCCTGGGTTCCATCCCTGGTACCACACACATATTATATATGCATGTGCACACGCACACATACACACACATGTGACAACAAGCCCACTTTCCCTTGCTGTGGCTTCAGTGAGCTTGTGGGAGCCAAGCCACCTGCTCTCAGGCATTAACCAAGCTTTGCGACCTCTGTAGCTATGGGCTGGCTGGTGAGGATATCCTACCCTCAGTTTCCCCATCTGTAAAATTGGAATAACACAGCTGATTCCCAGCATGGTCGTGTGGCCACCTGAGCACATGTCTGTAGCGCAGGAGGAGGGATGCACACGGCACTCAGGAATGGGATTGCCTGGGGTGCGTTGGGATGGCAGAGCAAGGGGATTCCCAGCTCTGTAACCCTGGAGAAGTCATATGATTCCTCTGTGCCTCTATTCCCTCATCTGTAAAAGGTGGATGTCCGTGGGGCTGTCTGATGAGAGGTCGGTAAGGATAGAGGGGATTGATGTGTGTACAGGGCCCGGACATCAGGGTGTCAGTGATTACCAAATAAATGTTTAGTTTTAAAAGTCTACAAGTGGATAGAGAGCGAGGCACTCTCCCTCACCCCCTCAGATTGGCCAAATGCACTCATCTCTTGGGGTTCCACTCCCTGTGGGAGGTCTTGCTGACTGACCTGGAGTCAGAGAAACTCCTTCTCAAAGCCCCATGGCAGTCATTGGGGTTTCTCCCTGTGCCAGGGGACCCCTAGCTGCTCACAGGTTCCATGCTCTGCTGCGCTTCTCTAGCCTGCAAATTGAGGGGCAGGGGTCCCCAACACCCTGGGAAAGAATCAAAGAGTGAATGAGCCAATGAAGACAGAGGTGTGTATTCAGTTTCCACTTTCCCAGAGTGCACTGCTGCAGGGCTAGCCTGTCTCCAGTTGTGCCTAAATCACCAGAAATAAGAAGCCAAACCTACTTCTATGCCCCAAACTGGCTAAAGGTCACACACATAGCAAACAGAGCTGGTGCTACAGAGCCTACGAAACGGGAAGGTCATTGGCTGCAGGTCTCCTGGACTGACCTTACCCTCATCCGTGTCCCTTGGCAGAAGCCCTGGGGTCCTCTGTATCCTTTCTGTATCTGCAAACTCCTGAACCCCAGGCCTGTCTCCTGGCTAGAAAACTGGGGCACACCTTCAGCTTCCCCTGCAGCCAGGGCCACCATGTTATACCCGCACTGTGATGGAGCAGGTACCAAGCAGAGAGTGGACAGTGGAGAACTAGCTCTGAAGCAGTGTACACTCGTGACACTGCCTCTGGCTGGCTGCCACACTTGTGATGCTCAGGTATGTCTGGACACTTGCCGGGCACCCAGGCTGGCCCTGGCTCTCCTGGGTGCATGGTGACACCTGACATTCTTTGGGGGTCTTCCCTTTCCTGCCTCAACTGCCTTGCCCAGCAGGGATGCTGGCTCCCAGAAAAGCAGGAGAGGGAAGGTCCTCAGCCTGTTTCCAGCTCACAGAAGCCCACGGGGGCTGAGATGAAGACACCAAGCTCCAGAGGTCTCAGTGAGCCGCCAGCCCCAGCCTCCGATTTCACAAGTAAAAAGTGGCTGCTGAGAAAGGGAGTGTGTACAGGAGCCTCAGCAGTAGGGTGAGCTGGAGCACAAGGTGGCTGGAGTGGGTAGGTGTGAGGCAGTAGGGGCTACAGCCCAGTTCTTCCAGCCCAGCCCCCACCAAGTCCAAAATAGCAGACCCTGCTTCCCTTGCTCGTAGCTCTCCATAACTGCGATTTAAATATTAGTAGGCAACATTTCTCCATCTCACAATAATTGTGAAATGAATCATACTTATAAATAACACCAGATATAAAAAGGCATCTCGGCAATAATGCGGGGTTATCTTTGCACAAAGAGGTAGGTGTCAGCGGCATTTGTAATGTTCCCGTTGGCTGGAGCCACAGAGGGAGGCTCTGCTCTTGCAGGATCCCTGGGGGTCAGGGAAAGCAGGGCGAGCGGCACTGAAGCACGGATTTTAGAATCTCCTGGGGTCTCCGCGTTGGACAGGGTGCTGATGGGGGCTGGTGTTGGAAACTGACTTGGGAAGGTTCCGCCCACCGATTTCCTGAGACTGAATCGGGCTTTCCATCACTGGTGCAAGCAGTTTGGGAGCTGCAGTTGACGTGGCCACAAAAGACAGGGGAGGTGTCCCCATGATATATTCTAGGATGATTCCAGACTTGAAGTGTTGCCCTGACAGGAAAGACGGGGAGTAAGCAAGTGGTTCAATGCCTTCCGGGGGGTTCTTCAGAGAGTTGGGAGACCAAGGTACTGAGACCTCTCAGGGGGAAACTGAGGCTCATGGGCTGACCCAAGACATCTAAACCCTCAATAATGTTGGCTGCTCATCCAGGAAGCAGACCCAAGCATGCCTTTATACGGTGCCAAGCGAGCCAGAGATTCTTGGTGGACCCCAGCACCTTATGGGGACCGTTCCCTGGGGAGCAAAAAGGAGAGGGTCAGGCATGTGGCAGCTGGGTGGCACCTCTGCTGGCTTCCGTGGGGCTGCCCTAGCTATGTCTTTAGACAACTCCTCACAAGGCAAAAGCAGCCATGGTGCCAGGCATTAAGTGCCTCTGGGGTGCTGCACTCGTACATAATGGACCTTGTCAGTGGCCACACCATTGGTATGACTATGCCCAGGACTCATGTGTCTGTCAGTAATGATCCTGACAGCTTTTTAGGGGGGCACATAATGAGCTGGCTGCCAGCTGGGGCTGGAGGGAGCCTGAGTTCCCTGGTGGATAGCAGCACACGGCTGGGAGCAGCAGAGGGGTATCCCTGGCCTTTCCTCAGGGCCCAGCTGACCAGCTGTAGAGCAGGGAGGGAGGGCCAGCCACCTCCAAACCAACTAAGAGCCTCTGGTTGGGGTCCTCAATTTGTTAAGAAATGGGGACTAGCTCTAGCCCTTCCTGCAAGTGCTGAAAACATCTGGGCTTAAAAATGGCCTTGAAGGTTCATGGGTGGGGTACATTACCCTTGGGATCAAACCTTACTCAGGGGCCCGGCTGCAGGGCTTTTGCATCCCAGGGCTGGACAGGCTTGTGTGGGTGCCTGTTCAACCTGTAGCCCCTTCCCCTGGACACATAGCCATGCCTTCTGGCCCTGCCCTGGGGACAGCCACTCACACTCACTCTGCCTGCCCTGTCTGCTCAAGGAGTCCATGCTTAGCCCCCAAGGTGGCTGTTGGAGGGCTGTGAGTTGGGTTTTCCATTGTCTGCCTGAGGCAGAAGACCCCCACCCATTCTCGCTAAGCCTGCTCTGAGCTCCTGCTGGAGCCCCTCACCCCCAAGGGCAGGATGCCTAAAGGTCCCCTGCAGGCCTCAGCTGAAGAAGATGCATGGGTTAACAGTGCAGCGCTCTCCGCCCAGAGCCTCCCCGCCCAGATCTCAGCCCTGATGTGTGCTGCTTCGTAGCGTGCTATGAAATGAAACAGAAGATGGGTATCCTGACTCAGTCTTTGACCCATGAAGGATTCTGGAACTCAGTTTTCTCATCTGAAGAGTGGGGAGGAAGATGGTAGCTTTGGAAATTTAAAGAAATTCTGACTCAAAAAAAAAAAAAAGTACTCCTCACTCCATGAATGAACACCCTCCTCACAACTGGGGACCTCTTGAAAACAAGGGGTAGGGTGGGGGAGACCCACACACTCATCCACACCCAGCACAAGTGGGAGCTAACATGCACATTCTGGTTATTTTAAGCCCTTGTCTGTCCATGTCAATATCTGTGTCTTCTGTGTTTGTAGTTCTGTTAAACTGTGGTTCTTTGGCTACATATCACATTTTCCCTCTCTGCTTATCTAGTAATTTCCGATTCTATGTTGGACATTGTGTTTGAGATTTCTGCAAAGCCTGTAGGTTCTGTTATCTTCCCCTTAACCATGTTTTGCTAGCATGGAGTAAAGTTATTGACAGAACAACCTGTCCAGTGAAGTTTTGCTGAAAGGATCTCTGTTAGTTTGGTCTTGCAATGGTTTTCTGACTGTCACGGTCCTTCTGGGGCTCTGATAGATAGCCCAAGGTATTTACCAAACTCCACAAACATGTCAGGACTCAGCTTTCTAAAGTGACTTTTGCCTTTGTTCTTTGAGACTGAAACTGCTGTTCTGCACCAGGCTGTGGACTCTCATCCTGTGCATGCCAGCTCAGGAGTCTGTAAAGGATTTGAGGGGGGCTGATGAGTAGATTTTAGGGTGTTCCTTTTTCTAAATCCCCCATCCTGCTTTGAATCACTAAGATAGCCCTGATCCTAAGCTCCAATCTCTGAATCCTCAACCCAGTAAGATTCTACTTTCTGCCAGGGGAAGCCCCAATATATGTGGGTCTCATTTGCCTTCTATCAATGGTCCCAGCACCTCTGGTTCTATCTGCTCTTGGAGGCCTGCCAAAGCATACATGCACTTGTTGGTATTTATATATTTTGTCTAGAGAATTTGTCACTCTTATCAACTGGATGTATCTGACCTGAGCTACTTTAACTTTGACAGATAGTGGAAGTCACGAGCTCATAAAAAATATCGATATATTTAATACATTTGCATATATTGAGCCAAGAATTAGAGGCAGCAACCCAAAAGGCTTTTTCATCCTAAGTAAAATGAGAGAGAGAAGAATTCTATAAAAAGGGGCCCCAGATCCAGGAATGATGGCTTCCAAAATGTTTTTGTTCTTCATTTGATAACTCAGCTTCAAATGGGCTCTGAGAAAGGTCCGGGGCTGGGCCATGGTTTTGAATACGCCCTACCCAAAGTACTTGGTGTCTGAGCCAGTATCCTATCCTATCTCTCTATAGGCAGCACATGCCCCTCTTGCAGAGACGCAAGTGCATCCAAGAAGAGAGGAGGTTGGATGCACCCTGACCACAGGTTGTGTAAGAAGAAAAGTCTGAACCAGGATGGGGCAGCCTCCTTGGACCTTGGCTCCTAACACTGGGGCTTTCTCCATCAGAAAGAAGTGCAGACAGGCAGGAAGTTTATTGCAAAGCAAGAACCCAACTTGCAAATTTTGAGGATACCAGGAGGCTGGTGTTGACGACAGGTTAAAGAAGAAGTTCTTGACGTTCAGATCAGTCTGTTAGCAAATGGGAAACCGTATGATGTCAAGACACCCCGGAACACAGGGTGCTCGGAACATGCCTCAGCCCATCACCTCCTCACCAAATCCAAAGGCAGATCTGTACTTCAGAAACTAATTAAGGCTCTGTGACTGATTTAAACTTCAAGTCAGTCCCTTCCAGGGCCAAGCTGGCAGCATAGCTAATATTAGCATTAGGAAAGCCCCAAAGCCAAGGAAGAAAAGAGCCTCAAAAGGAAGGGGTACAGCACATATCAGGAGGGCTGGTCACAGTCACACAGCCTTGAAAGTGAAGGTAGGGAGGGCAGGGAGCTGTTGACTGTCCCTGCTCACAGGGTGACCTGTGAGCCACCTGGCATGATCAGAGTGGGAACTGCAGCACTGTGGTCATCAGTGGCACCAACCCCTGTCACCTGGTTATAGCTCTCTGGGGCTGTGCTGTCTCCACCTTGACAACCATCTCAAGATCAAGCCATGGGAATGGTCCTGGCAATGGGACAGGAAGGCTGTTGGGGGCCACCTGGCTCTTCTGGACTCCCATGTATTGCACAGCATGAAACTAGAGGTGCTAAATTGCAAAGTGATGGACACCTGTGTGCACCGGCAGCTCTGTTAGCTTGGCTGGGAGATCTGTCTAGCCAGGGCCTCAGTTGCCCCACGTGGAAAGCAAGGGGTAACCAGCCCTGAAAGTCCTTCAGGTTGCAATGGCCAAGGATCCTACCAGCTCTGCAGAGCATTATGATCTGAGAGGAGCCCCACATGGGCAGTGGGTCTCAGCAGGATTCTAGCAACTTCGTTTCTGATTCTAGAGGGGGAGACCTTAGTTATCTCGATCCAGGCTGACCCATAAGTTAAAGCACGCACAAGGGTGATCCCCCCCGTGGCTGGTGGAGCCCCCAAACCTTCACTGTTCCTAGGCCAGGGCTGCTCCTGCAGAGGAGCCAGGGAAGTTGGGACCACACCAGGTGGTTCCAGGGACACGGTCTTCCTTCCCAGTGCTGAGGAGTGGGACAAGGAGCCATGTGGTAGGTCTTGTGCTAACATACCCCAAACTGTCCTTGCTAGCCAGAGAGCTGACCATGCTCCCATCCCAAAAGGGCATCAGGGGATCACAGCCCTCACTGCTGGGACACCTCATCTCCTGGGACTTAGCTGCCTCTCAGTGTGTCTCCTTCCCTCAGTCCTGGACTCCTTAGGACATGGCAGGACCTAGCTTGTTTCTCCCTGTCATGGGCCCCACTGTCTGCCCAAGTGTTGTCACTGCTCAGTTCTGCTTGGCCACATCACCAGGGGGACAAACACAATGTTGGCTGGTAAATGCATGGCCCTTATGATGCAAAGCATTCATTAGTACATATAGAAAATCTCATTGTGTCATAAGAGTGTTTTAAAATTTCACTTGTTTCTTTTCAGCAAAAATAGAGGGTGGTTTTGCCTCCACTTGATTTGGGGTCAAAGCACAAACTGGAAAGAGAGAGAGATATCCAGGAAGTGAAGTACATTCCCAGCCCTGGGGCAGCTCTGGTGGCCACCAGACCTTTCCAAGGCAGTGCAGTGACCTCACAGAGGTCACACCCTGGACCTTAGAGGTCCATGCCTGGCAGGCACCGCTGGGCACTTGTGTCCTTCCCATCCTGGTCTGTTCTGTGTCAAGGGTCAGTTGTGTACCTTGAGCAGCTTGCACAGCCTCTGTGGAGTCTGTCTCTCCACAGGTAAATGATGTCCCTAGTGCCACCTTTGCACTTGTCCTTAGGAGCCCCTCAGCTTCAAGATGAGCAGAACACTAGGCACAAGGCAGAGTCTGTAGCCCAGCCCTGGAGAACCCCTGGCCCTTGGCAGGGTGTGGGTTGAAAAGTACACAGGCCTTGGTTTTATGGAACCTGGTTCCTCCACACAGCTGACCTGGTGCCCAGGGAGAAGCCAAACCCTGCTCCAAAGGGGAAGGAAATCCTGCTAGAGACCCATGGGAGAGTGGCAGGAGGGTTCCCCTACCTGAAGGCCCTAGAGGCAGCTGAGGGTGAGGTCTCCATGTGATTCTGGCCTGATGAGAAGGAGGGTCTTGCAAATCGCTCTGTAAGGAAGGCTTTACCACTGGGAGACTGTGCAAACATACTCCCAGGAGGGTGTCCCCTTATGGGGCATCCTCAGAACCCTGTCTGTACATCTGTCTACACAGGTCATCATGGGGGATCATTAGCTTGCTCTAAGGTCAGGGCAGGACCAGATCCTCATGCAGGGTCTGATTCCTTTACACAGGGGCTAGGGAGAGGGCCTTGGTAGTGAAGGACACGGTTACCACCCAGGATCAGAAGGTTACCTCTTGCTGGTAGGAGGCAGGCAGCAGAGTCCTCCCAGTCTCCCTTCAGGGTCCCACTTCACATCTGGATCTTTGAGAGCAAACAGTTGCATGACTGCTGCACAGGCTCAATGTGCCAGGTGACGGTTCTCTGATGTCACTTTCAAGTCCTCATGAGGGTCTACTCCATCTGCCTGTCCCCATGCCCTGAGCCCTTGGCTCCCCACAGTCACCCTGCTCTGTGGCAAGAGTTAACTGTGCCCCGCTGATTACGCAGTGGGGGAGGAGTGTGAGGGGCTGCACGCCCAGGGCAAAGGCAGCCGCAGGGCCCCTTGAGGGAGGCGAGCAAGTCTCTGCAGCTTTGGAGGGTTTGTGGATATTATGGACTGAATTAAGTCACCCCACAAGTTCATATTTTTCAAGTGACTTCTAATGTCATTTATGGAAAGGGCTTTTATAGAAGTAATTAAATTAAAATGAGGTCCTTGGGGTGGGATGAAATCCAATCTGACTGGTATCTTTGTAAGAGGAGGAGGTTGGGACCAGGACACAGACACACAACAGGGTCGACCCTGTGATGACATCGCCAATTGTAAGTCAAGGAGAGAGGCCTCAGCAGTCCAGGGAGAATGTGTCCTTGGACTTGTGGCCCACAGGACAGGGAAGGTGACTGACTGCTGTTGACGCTGCCTGGCTGTGCTGTTTTGTTAGGTGGCCTGGCACACTGACAGCACACAGTAACTTCCTCCAGGGTCCCTGATTTTCTTCTGAGAGAGGACACCCTGTGGCCTCAGGGTGTGGTGCTCACACGGGACGTTCCCAGAGTCCTCTGGGCATTATAGTCCGAGGTCCGGAAACCCAGCTCCTTGGATGAGTGGCTGCACCATAGTCTCTCAGCCTGGAGACGTGGCCCTACTGTCTCTCCCCTGGTGACACAGATGCACTCCCACGTAGATCTGCAGGCCTGAGAAGCTGTGACCACCCAGGGAAGAGCTGTGTGGCCTTCACCAAGCACAGCTGGCCTCCGCCCCTCTCCCAACACAAGCAGCCTTCTAGTGCTGCTGTTCTCCTGACTGAAGGTGCCTCTACCACTGTTAAGCTCATTAATACTCCGCTTAAAAGGAGCCCAACCTGCCCAGTGCCCCACTTTCTTAACTGGGTCAGCAGAGCAGTCCCTCGAAGAGGATTCTGGCCTCTCGCTTCTGCCTGACACAGTCATGCATTTGTCCACTTTGGGGTGTGTGTGTATGGGGGGGGGATGAACACTGCTCTCCCTAAACAGAGCCTTGCTGGGATCACCAGCACGTGCCACGAGGGGGTAGCTTGCACACCGTGCGTGCATGGGACAGATTCACACACACCCTGGGACTCAGAGAAGCTGGGAAAGGGAGTCAGACTTGTACTTCTCTTTTCCCTCCCCATGCTGCTGTGGGTGCTGAGCCCTAGCGTGTAGATTCGAGCTGTCCAAGTTGATGCTATGAACATTCCTAGAGGTGACACACCTGGTCTTTCAGGGCTGATTCTCTGGATGCTTGCCCAAGATGTGCTTTGTCGCTTGCTTTGTCTGGAATCTGCCTGGAAGTCCTTGTGCTCAGCACAGCTCTCTTCTTTACAACTTTTTATGTCCTAGCAGGGGAGCTGCCAGTTCGAAGGCCTGAGCAGTTTACAGTTTGGAAACACTTGGCAAATTACTTTCTGCAAAGAGGGAAATGACCAAGTCACTGGGAGCAAAAGTTCTCTTAAAATTCTTTTCTAAAGTGGGAAATAAAAAATATGTACCAACCAGAGAACAGTAAACTTAGAAAAGCACAACTATCAGAGAACTAACAAGAGTGCATTATACTGGGGTGGATTATTAGGCCAGATAATTGCACTTTGCAGGATGCCCCCCAAACACTAGCTTTTCTTTCTAGCAGAAGGGAGAGAAGGACGCTGATAACACTAGGCCTCATCTAGACCTCTGAGGGCACCAAATCCTCCCACTTGGCTTCCTGAACTCACAGTGGATTGGAGGGAAAGTGCTAGGAAGGCAGCTGGTGCTGGCTACCCAGGTTACCCCCGAGTGGCTTCAGGAGACCCGGGATGAGTGCTTACTCACAAAGCTGCCTGTTTGTCAAACATAAGGTGGGTCACAGGGGACTCAGTCTGTCCATGATGCCTGATCTACCCACATGGCCTGTCCCAGAGACCTGAAGCTGGACAGTAGGGAGAAGCTGGCTGGAATTAGATCCCAACAAAGAACCAGGATTTAGGCGATGGAAAAAAGAGAAGCCCCATGAAATTAAGAATCACACAGAGGGCCCTTGGTGAATGAATAAACATCCCCCATAATTACACAGAGATGGGAGGCAGGCAGTGCAGAACAAAGCGGGAGAGGCGGTGGCTTCCAAGTTGTTTGCAGCCGAGGCTGAAAATAGACACCCAATGAGGGGGGCTGGTGTCGCTGGGCATTTGTCTGTGGGCCTCCTGCAATTAATCCAGTGTGGTGTTGTGGGGCAGGATGGAGAACCTGGGCTGGGGATCACCTCAAGAGATCCCTGGACTCCCCATATCCCCAGGGCAGCCAGTTGGGTCACTAGACATCTGGGCAGAATGATGGAGACCAGGATGGGTCTTCCAGGAAGCAGGGAGGCAGGAAGTGAGCTGGAGTCCAGAATGTGACTTCCAGGTAGACGGAGGAGCAGAGAGTGGCAGTAAATGAAGACCTGGTATGGGGGAATCTTTCTGTTGAAGTAGAAAAAGGAGGTATCACCCTTCCTGGGCATCTGGAGGGAAAGTGAACCCTCAGGGTGTCTGGCTGCGCCTCTGTGCATTAATAAAAGCAATGACAATGAGCCAATGCTACTGGCAGACACTGATCAATCACTCACAGGCCCCAGGCCCTAGTCTCAGGATTTTACATCCATCTGGAAGTCCAGTGGCCATATTAACTCTACACGGCAGGAAATGGGGTCATCTCCATGATTCTGAGGAGGTGAGCTCAGCTCAGAGAGGTTCAGCAACTTGTCCAAGGCCACGGAGCTGGGAAGGAGCCTGGACTTGGCAGTCTGTGTTTATAGGGCGCCCTCCTGCTATCTCTCTTGCTGCCTTTGACTTGAGACTGGAGCTGCTTGCAAAGGATGCTGGGAGCTTGGGTCATAGTCTAGCTTCAGTGCTGAAGGCATTCAGTGCAAGGGGACACTGGGGGAGAAGCCAACATGCTACAGAAGAAGCCACTGGCTGGGTCTCCTTGATACCTCTCAGTGGAGGGTCAGGACCCAGCTGAGGGGACACAACCTCTGCTCCTGAACAAGGCAGCCTCCATTGAGGGAGGCAGGACACAGCCCTTCGCAGGGAGCAGAGGACCCCATGCCAGCTCATTAGCTACCTGCCTGAGACCCTTGCCATTCTGCACTGGGATAGGACCCTACAAGAGCCCGGGGAGACTGAAGCACAGGCTGCATTGAGGGGCTCAGCCCCCAGGGAGGCTGCTCCCTCCCGCTAGACTTGAAGACATCCGCACCTCCTATCACCAGACAGGGATCCCCACACACGTGCCTTGGTGCGGGGACGGGGGTTTGGCAGCAGCGGAGCCTCCGGTTGGTGTTTTCAGCAAGAAAGAAATTCAGAAACAAAGCCGTCAATCCTAGAATCTGCTCTCAGCATTACAAATAGGGAGAATACGCCTAGCTGCCAGATGGCCCCTGAGGAGGGGACTGGCCCCACTCTGCGGCAGCATTTTGAAATTAATTTTAAATGGCTCTGGAAGGGGGACAGCACCGAACACTCACCTAAGCGTTCCCTTGCACTAAGCAGCTGCCCCTGCCAGGTGTGCCATGGCTGCCCAAGTCCTGGGCCCAGATGGGCCAGTTAATGCAGTCACAGCTCTGGTTCTGTATGGTGTCCACCAGCAAACTCGCCCACGGGATCCAGAGAGAACCAATTCAGCACTGCCGGCACCCTCACGCCTCAGCCTCCAGGTTGAGCTGGGGAGTGCTAGACCGGAAGTGGGGTTGGCCTCAGTGGGTACCGGCCAGAGACCTCCCTCTCCGGGGGCTGCAGAGACAGTGGACTCTGGTGGAGGCAAGGGCTTTTGGGGTGTGGAGAGGTGGTGTTGGAGGCCACAGCCAGGGCTGTGTGGGTCTTTATCTTGCTAGATGACAAGGCTGGGGGTCCAAAGCCCCAACCTCTTCGTGGCCCTTGGTCTTTATTTCATAGCGAACAAAGCAGGAGAGGGGGTTCTCTCAGGACAGGCATTTCGCTACTGACTCAGCTACAGCAATATTATTGCTGCTGCCTAAAAAAGAAGCCAGAACCCTGGATTTTCATGTGAAATCTGATTTTAAATACCAGTGACTAGTTCCTTTTTTTAATCAAAATTTGCCTTACAGTATGGGCTAAAAGGATCCACGTGTAAGCTGCTAGGAAAATGGGGGGGGGCTTGAAAGATGAACCTTTTGGGGGCCTGCTGGGGTGGTAGACTCATCAGCTCAGTCTCTGAGCAGCCACCAGAGGAAAAAGAGGTAACACTGACTGTCCCCAACACTCCCGAGCCCCGAGTTGGGAAAGTGGGACTTGTGTCGACCCAGTACTTCTTCCCAAAGTCGGTTCCATGGGACCCTGAAGGCTAGAGGCAGAACACAACATGGGGTTCACAGTCGCATGTGGGAAATGCCAGGGCATATAAAGCGAGGGAGCTCCTTACTGCAGGACTTATCAGGACCTTGAGACTTCTACCGTGCATTCTAGGTTGCCGAGACAGGAATGAAATGAATAGTGTTGTCAATGAGATTTGACACCCCCCCCCTTTTTTTTCTCGCTGAGAAACGATCCTTAACAGCCCATATTAAAGAAGAAGTTTATTTTGGCAAAATCCGAGGTCTCAGGCTATGTACGACCGTTGACACCACGGCCAGGGGCAATGGGTGCCATTTTGAGCTCACGCTGAGAACCAGAGCCAAGACCTCTCCTGAGGCAGTGAGCCAGGCCCAGCTCACTGGAGGGGTGGAGGGTGCCAACCCCATGCCGGACTCTGGGTACCACCCAGGCGAGGGCTCCCAGCTCTCAGCTCATGGATGCTCCAGGGTGCTCGTGAGGAGCCTGTGGAGAGGGGAGGCTAGAAGTGGCCAGGGGTCCCCGTGACGGCTGCAAATGCCTGGGCCCAGTGCTCTGGGATGCTCAGAACTCATCAGGATGTGCCCACTGGTGGGCTGGTGGGCTGCAAGGTAGGATGGGAACAGGTGACACAAACCCAAGCCTCAGCCTCCCTCAGTACCACTTGCAGGTGTGCTAGGAGTTCAGGGCTCCCTTTCTGCCCTGGGAACAGGGCCAGACGGATACTGTGTAGAAGACAGACCCAGCATCAGGGCTGCCACAGCAGAGCCCTGTGGAGTGCCTCAGTGTCCCCGTGCCAAGTTCAAGCTCAGAGCTCACTATGTGGGAATGTAACATAACGCACTAACGGTCTTGGCAGCAGGACTGCCCTGATATAATAGGATTGAAACCCAAGCCAAAATGCACGAGCAGAAACGGGGTGACAAATTGATCAGTGACCGACGTGGCCAGTCTACTGGGTGGCACCCAAGGGAGAGGGTCCTAGTGCCATCTGCACCTTAAACACCACCTTTGGTGGTGGTCAGATACACACAGTGTAGAATGTCCTGTCTAATACATAGCTGGGGCTCAATTCAGTGACTCACACGGCTGCGCAGTCTCTGCCACTGTCCATCGCGACAACTTCCTCCCCTCCCTGCACTGAAACTCTGCCACCATGAACACAGCCCTCCCCCATGCCCGCCCTGCTTGGTGTGGAACTGCATGGTATGTGCCCTTCTGTGCCTGGCCTGTTTCAGCAGAGTCCTTGGGGTCTGCACCCCTGCTGTCGTGTGCCCTGACTTCCTACATTCCCTTGAGTCTCTGCAAAGGCACCCAGTGTTCAGTATCCAAGATGGCCAGAGTAAGATGGTTCAGAGAAGTCAAGAAATGTGTCGAAGGTCACACAGCTCCATATGGAACTTGGGTCTGGGGGTTCTGCCCTAAGCTTCTGCCCTGGTGCAGGTGAAGCAGTGAATTTTAAGCAATGAGGACATTTGTCCTTAAACGGAGGATGGACTCCAGTATAGGGGTGAGGTACTGACTCACTGTCCTCTCTCTGGCCCAGAGCTGGAGTATCTGCAGGGTGCCTTGCACTCTCTGGATGCAGAGTGGGGACCACATGGGGTACAAGAGGTAGCCTTTCTCCCTCTGCTGAGACCTGTGGTCCCCATCACTCAGTTGGAGTTGAGTGTCTGATGGGTTGGCTCTTGTCCCCACTTGGCCTGGGACACTGTGATGGCAGCTCCTGCCAGGTGTCAGGGATCACAGCTCAGCATTCCCAGGTGCCCAAACCCCATGAACACTGCAGCCTGTGGGGCCAGTGCAGCCCCAAGAAGGGGAGAGAACTCGCCGGGCTGCTGCCTACCTGGGCCTGACAGTACCAACCACACCCAAGACCAGGGACAGTCAGAAGGGCACCACAGCACAGGACCCCTTGTCCTCAGAGCTACACATTGTTCCTCTGTGAAGTGGACCTCAGAAACATGGCACCAGGTGGCACCATCAGAGCATCTGAGCCCTCAGAAGGTCCCCAGTGGTGCTGTGGCTGAGGAAGGCCAGGGCCCAGCCCCTAGAGACTGGAAGCCTGGGTTCTCTAGGACCACGCATTAGTCCCTCAATTCCCCTCCCGAGACCCAGCCTCAGCTCCCAGCTCCAAACACTAACGCTTCAAAGAACCAGCAGATTTCCCTCAGTTGGAGATCAAAGGCCAAAGAAGCAGCAGTGCAGCCTGGGCCCTAGGTGGTTCTTCTCTCTCCCTGTAAAGCAATCCCTGACTTATGAGCATTCGAATTATGAACTTTCACAGACATGAACGCACTTGGTGTTACGAACACTTGTAGATGTGAACTAACCGCAGAAGCAGCTCACGTGTCTGCCAGACACTGTCACAGTCATGCTGCTTTGCGTGTGCTGTGCAGTGCGAAGGTGCACATCGGTACAGTGCTCAGTCAGGGCCAGGGTGTCCAGAAGCAGGAGGAAAAGCAGCAGTGATGCAAAGAACAAGGACAAGATCATGCGACATGTGAAGGCTGCTACGCCCATGAAGTCGACAATAATATCCCAAGTGCTTTTGTGTAACTTCTATGAAGATCAGATTTCTAAGAGGCAAATAAAGAAATGCGAAATAACGTATTTCTGATACAATGTGAAATCATTTTGACTCTCAATTCATCTTTTGAGTAGAAGGGTTGCACCCAGCCCAGGAGTGCTGGCATCACACCTGGTCTGTCCACCTGAGACATGGCCACAGAAATCTGGTACTTTGCAACCAGGGCCATCGCTGCTCCAGCTCACCCAAAGTCGGGGGGCTCTGTGTGAGGAGAAGGTTGCAGCTTGTCACCTAAGAGCACATTGCCTGGCTGGAGGGAGGAGCAGAGGCCCAGAGCAGGGCTTTGTGTGATAGCTCAGGCACAAGCATGAAGGTTTCTGGGAAGGAAGAGAAAAAAAGGGTCGCTTGAGAAAAAGGGCTGAGGCTCACATAGCCGAAGGTCCAGCCATGTGCTGAGGCCACGCTAGACAGGTCCTCAGTTGAGGCAGAGAGCTGTGCCCTGGGAACATTAAACCCTGGTTTCTAGCCCCTGGCCCTCACAACTGGAGACCACCTCACCCCAGTCTGCAGAAGCCTGGTCCTGAGTGTTCTTGTCACTGAATATTGAGTGCGGGATCTGGTCCTGCTGTCCTAGAAATGTGGGGGCCACTGATAGCATGGTCATGAGAAAGGACAATCACACAGTCAGAAGCCAACGGGTGACTGTGGCTCTGGCTGTCTCTATGGCAGATGGCACTGGCCCTGTGGCTTTATGAGGGACAATTAAAAATGGTTCATGGTGCATGCTCCCTTCCAGGCTGATCTAGCCACACGAGGAAGGCTGCTGAGGATGCACACAGGTGTCCAAGCCCTGGTAGACGGTCATTTTTAGTGCTGAGGACTGAGCCCAGCTTCCAGAAGCTGCCCAGGACTAGAAGGCTGGGTTCTGAGCAAGGTGCCCATGGCTCAGGACCATGTCTCTTATGGACATTGACAGCCCTGCAGATTTTCTCCTTTTACCTCCTCCCCCTCCCCCCTGCAGATGGGTATCCCCTCAGCCAGCTTCCCTTCCCAAACCCTGACTCCAAAGCCTGCAGCTCTTCAAAGCTGGCCCTGCCCACCTTCCCCAGACCCCACGTCCAGGGCCACCTCACTTGGTTCCCCTGACAAGCCAACATCTCCCCACCCACTATTAGGACTGGCAAGTTCTTCCCCTCCTCAAGCTGGGAGAACTCAGAACTTGTAACAGGATGGTGATAGTGACCATGTTAACATCTGGTGAGCATCGGGATGCATATTAAGGTAGATTTCCATGAATTGTACACTTAGGGATCCACCCAATCCTCATGAGAACCCAGGGGCTGGAGCATCGCGGTATACACATGTCAGAGAAGAAATGATGTCCCAAGGTCATTCGGGTCCAGAGAGGGAGCTGGGGCTTGAAGCCAGGCAGGATCTAAAGCCTGTTTCCCCAGGGAGTCACAAACTTTCCACCCTGAGGATGGCCTGGAGGCAGTCACGCCTAGGCCTACACCTAATCGCCACAGCACAGGGCAAGCTCACGGGCACCATGCTCTATGATAATGCTGGGCTCAGAGAGCTTTTTTTCAAGTGGTGTCTTTCCTTGATGTGTCCCTAGTATCTTTTGCAGACCTCAGCAGGGCTGAGCTCCTGATCAGCACCTGAGAAAGCCCTAGCAGGTGGCTGAAGTCCTGGGACCCCAGATATCCACAGCACTTCAGTGGATGAGACGACACACTTTGTGCTACTCAGGGTGGCCTGGAGAATGGGTGGGGATCTCAGTCCATAAAGTTCCTCCCACTGGAGGAGACCAGGGAGTGACAGCAGCCTGGCATACAGCAAGAGAGGCTCTCGCATCACGATGTCAGGGAGATACCATGACTCAATTTCCGGTGCTACTCGGATGGCCCTGTTAATTCCCCGAAGGCCAAATAGAGGTGGTCACAGTAGGCAATGGCGATTGTTTCTGTTACATCATCTCAGAGGGCTGAGACCCTCGATCCACCTGACCTGGCAGGTGCCCAGGGATGTCACTACAGATTCCAGCAGTTGTATTTTGGAATCCCTGCTCTGTGGCTTGTGTTCCCTACCTAAAGCAAGATACTCTTCAGAAGGGGGATTATTCAAAGCGCAGCACACTGAAGCCTGTGCTTCTCAGCTTTCTCCTAAGTCCAAATGTGCTGGGTGCTAAAATTAGGGTTGCAGGCTGCGCCCAGCCTGGGCTGTGTCAAGAAAGAGAGGGGTTTGCCCAGAGGCCACCTCAAGCATCTGCTCTCTGTCCCCTGATCATAATCTTTTTTAAATGGAGTCATCAAAATTCACCACCATGTTGATATAAAACAACCGCAGCGGCTGGCAGTAAATCTGCACAGCACCAAGCAATCCGGCTGCTGCTTTACCTAATCCCGATCACAGCGACGGCACACAGGCATGAGACCCAGGATGTGGGTGCCCGAAACTGCAGGGTCACTGCAAAGCCTGCTGTCTCCTTTTGGCAGGCATCCAGTGGGCCATGCTTGGAACCCAAGCATGACCCAGGATGCCTCATCCCTAGCAGCAAGGTGGTGGCCCCATCCTTTCATGGGCCCCTTCTTCTTTCCCCTCCATCAAGGCAGGGGTCCTGTGGCAGGCAAAGGATTCCTCTTCAAAACAGAAGGCACGAGAGCTTCTTTGCTAAAGTCCTTTGAAGGCATTTCGTCGGATTCAGAACAGAACTCAGACTCCTGCCTTTGGACTGCAACTCTCAGGAACCTGCCTCCTGTCTCCAGTCAGACTTTCCTATCTCTTCTCCTGGTCTGTTCACCCCTACCTGGCTAGACCTGCTCCCTGAGAGGTCCTGAGTGAGTTCTTCCCCACCATGGAGCCTTGGCAAGGCTGTTTTAAAGAACATGATATCCACACATCTGTCCATGGCAGACTCTACCCACTGTCCACTGCACAGCTTTGAGCCCAAACCCCACTCCTCAGCAGAGCCCTCGATGAGCATTCTTGTTTATGGGTGAATATTCCCTCTTTCACTGTCCTTTCTGCAGCACAGCACTCATGTTGAGCCCAGGGACAAAAAAGAACTCAGCACATAACTGCTCCAGATGGATGGGTGGGGGTGGGGGTGGGAGAGACATGGGTGAGGAGATGGTTAGGTGGATGGATGGATGGATGGGAGAGTGGCTGGATAGACGGATGGATGGACGATGGATGGCTAGATGGGTGGGTAGGTGGAAGGATATATTCATTAACATTAACGCAGAGTACATTAAGAACCAAGCCACACATCAAGCAAACAGCAAAACAAGGTCAAGCCCTTGTCTCTGAGTTGGGAGATGCATGGAGTTCTCTCCTCCAATCAAGGCCAACACAGGGCAGACAGAGGGATCTGGTTTGCTGTACCTCACAGCACAGACTAGAAAGCCAGGTCCGCATCTAACACAGCTAGAATAGTCTGTGGGACACCAGCAGCTCTTCCCAGTTGGGCTCTTCAGGTGACTCCACATCAGACAGCATGGCGAGTGTCCTGTGTCTCCTTCTCCTTCAACTCCAACTCTACCCCATCTGACCCCCATCCATGGCCGTGTGTCCAGGTGTGTGTGGGTCTCCCTATAGCTTGGGGTCCCCAAGGTCCAGGAGTTCTTTTTTCTTATGACTTTCTGGGCCCTGGACAAAGCTGGACACAGTGTCCCTGACCCAGCCACCTGTGGGCCCATCACACCTGGTGAAACTCTGTCACCTGCCTGTATCAGTGGACTGGGACTCCCTCAAGGGAGGATGTTTTTGTCCCGGTATTTGGTGGCCTCAAAACACACCACAGCCCATCCTTTTCACCTTCAGATCCATGCTAAGTGTCCCTGCTATGACACAGGTGTCATTCAGAGCTCCCCCACCATCTATGAATGCGGCTGGTTACTGTGTAAGAATGTGTTGAATTTGGGAAGAGTCAGTGGGTGGAGGAGGGGACACAAAGTAATCAGGAATAAGAGTGGGAGCTCGTAATTCACAGCTGGGTCTCCAGCAGGCAGCCTACAGACGATGCCCTTCATCTGTTACCTCGTCCCCTTCGGATGGACAATGTCCCCCACCTTCAGGGAAAGCACAGAGTTTTCTGCAATCAGGACCTGCGTCCTTGCTGTCCTTGGCCCTCATTAGTCCAGAGCAAGTGGAAGGAAGCTTGCCCTCTGACCTCTCCACAGGCCATGAGAGCAGCAGAAAATGGGTGTGAAAGTTCATATTTATTTATAGTTTAAGGGAGATACGGAGTCAAGGCTGTGGCTGATTAGTTCAGAGCCGCAAAGATGAGTAGGTGCTGGTAGTTCCTGGAGAGTGACGTGAGTGTGAGGTGTGATACAAGAGTAGCGTGGTGTGTAAGGGGAATGTGTAGTGTGGCGTGTGAGGCTGGGTGTGTGAGGTACGTGCAGGATGCAGCGTGTGCTGTGGTGGATGTGAATATGGTGTGAGTGTGTGCATATGTGTGTGTGGGGCTCCTCTGCCCGGGTCATTGACGTCTGAGCCTTTACCAACCCCATGCTTGTCCTTTCCTTGTGACCACTCTGGATGGGAGCCACAGCCCCAAGTCAAACCATCAACAGCCCCTTCCCTTCCTCCCTCCTTTCTCCCTCTTTGTGGGAAACTCTTCATTCATCCTGTAAACCTGAGTGACCACGATTGCGGGCCGGTCCTGTGACAAGCACTCAGGACAGGTCCCAGGGAATCAGCATTCGAAGGCCCTGTATCCACATGGCTAAAGGTGAGTCAGTACAGCAAAGGGAAAGTGAACCATGCTGGAAATACTTCTGATCCCAAAGTCCTATTTTCCCGGGGCTGGTGTGTGCTCAGAGGACACGATCCTCATGGGACTCCAGGAGTCGAGTTATCCCCAGCCCTGTGAGCTACATATGAGCAGTACTGGTCCTACTGGGTCCTTTGTGTACAAGACGGGCACTGCCCAGCCAGGCTGCAGGCACTGCATGTCCAAAGTGGCCAATACCACCAAGCAGAAGGAGTGGAAGCCCTGTACTCAGATGCATCGGGGTTTGGGTCTCAACATGCTGTCAAAGAGGAGGACCCGCTGAGGGGCTCACCATTTGGGTGTCTGCACACAGTCTGAGCCCCAATAAACTGGAGGTGAAGATTTGGGGGGAGGGAGACACACAGCTGACTCAGTAAACACATCTCCCTTGGGGCTCTCAATCTACACAAGCCCCCTCTGTCCCAGGGACAAGGGTGAGTGTGGGTAGGACATAGGCTGCCAGGTCCAGACAAGGAGGTGCCCACATTAGAGGGCAGAGCAGGAGTGAGGTTTAACCTTGACTCAACCCAGAAGAGCCCTGAATGCTGTCGTACTTCAGGGACAAATCTGAACAGCGCTATCCACGGGCCAGGCAATGGGGAGAGAGACAAAGTCAGAGGGGATGGCCTGGCCCAGCTGTCTGGAGACCAGCACCCTCCTGATGCATTAGCTCTACCCTTGCTGTGTACTTCCCAGAGTTGGTACCACACACACTGGTGCAACACAGGCCACACCTAGATGAGCCCAAGTGTCCTCTGTTCTGTCCCTTCTGGAAGCCCTTGCCTGGCCATATGGTGGAAGTCACATGTTTCTGGATTTTCCCCATCTCTGGGACTGATCCTCTACTGCAAGGGCAAACCCCCACTTCCCACTCCAGGTCCCAGAAATCTCGGATTGCTGGGTTGGGGAGAACAGGGCTCAGAGGCACCATCTCCTGCAAACAGTATTTGGACATTTGCTCGCTAGCATCCTGGGCTCTGCCTTAGAGAGATGCCAGGCAGTGCATTTTGGTTTCTTGGCACCAATTATCAGGAAAGTTGGGGGTTTAACTGTGTCCCAGTCTGAACCCTAGTGCCTCAGAATGTCTTTATTTGGGGATAAAGCCTGTACACAGGCCACCCTGAGAACACACTAAGGATCCAAGCGGTCTCTGAGATGTTTCTGAAAGATGGATGAGTCAAACCTATAGCCCTGGATGGGCATGGTGACACAGCCCTATAATCCCAGCACTCAGGAGGCTGACACAGGAGGATCACTGCAAGTTTGAAGACAGTCTGGACTACAGAGCGAGTTCAGGGCCAGCCTGAACTACATAGTAAGACCTTGTCTCAAACAAAACAAAACAAAACAAAACAAAACAAAACAAAACAAAACAAAACACAAAAAACAACCCGCAGCCAGCCCACCATGGGCACTGAGGGGAGATACAACTTCCAGCCATGGGACGATCAGTTATACAAAGAGTAGATATTACAGAGCTGGGAAATGTCTAAATTTATTCTGACCAAGAATCTGGAGCAAATGGACATGGAATTACTATTCTGCAGAGACACAGAAAGGGACTCAGTGAGCCCCAGAGACCAGATTCATCTTCAAGGCCTGAATGCAGGTGGGTCTCTCAAGAGAGGGCAGAAGTCAGTAGACAGAAGGACACCTGGGTACTGGAGCTTTCACAACCAGCATCAGGTGAGATGCCACTGAGCCACCTTGTGCCCCAACAACACCGCTGACGGAGGTCTCTGGAGGTCAGGGCCAGGCAGGTGCGGCAGCAGGTGAGCAAATCCCATCTGTCTTCAAAATCACCCAGAACCCTCAGCAGGGGACCTCAGGAGAAGCTGGCTGTTGCCCAACGGCCACAGGAGATGGCAGCAGCCACTGGAGAAGCACCCAATCAGATCATGTTTCTCTAAACAAGTGTCAAATTCATCCCCTCTGGTTCATTCGATAGAAGCTGTGTACTTGCCCTGTACTGGTGCTGTTCACCCCAGAACCCAGCATGGAGGAAGATGCCCAGCTTCCACCTTCACGGGACTTTCGTTACCAGACAGACATTCAGCTTTCGCGGTTCAGGGCAGAGGTCCTCTCCTTGGTACCCCAGGAAAGCACAGCTGATTTTCCTGGGACCTATTCAGGACCCTCCTTTTTCCCCCTTCTGCCCATGGTGGGTCAGCGCGAGCTGCCCACCTGCATTGGCTTCCTCTGTCTGAAAGGCCCAAGGTGCTCCCCATTTTCTGAATTAGACTCACACCCTCCTGGCAAGCCACTGGCAGTGTACACCCCCGCTGGAGGGCAGGGGCACAGGGAAACTCAGGGGAACCAACTGCCATCACTTCCTTTTGTCAACAAATGGTTTTGGAGGGACCATGATTCAAGAAATGGCAGTGAAGAACCCAGGCCTATCACCATGAGAAATGGCAATAAGAGCCAAAAAAAAAAAGCGGCAAAGAGCCACGGACCTGGTAATCAGCATTCCAGCCCCACCAAGAAGGCAAAGGTGCCTTGCTGCCAAAACAAGGAGGGAGCACAGAAGACTGAGAAGCGCCCAGGATGGAGCATTTGCCTGCAAGAACAGCTTCCAAGTGTTCTTCGTGTTGATTTTCCAGAAAGTCAAGATGGCAATTTACTGCCAACATCAGGGATCCTAGCACCAAAGGTTCCCAGCGTCTGCCCTCAGGATGCAAGGAGAGCAATTTACAGGGAGCATGGATAAAAACCAAGCCGTACCTCAGCAGGGATGGCTGAGCAGTTCATTAGAGGGGTTGCAAACAAACAAGCCAGTGACACAAACGGGAGATTTTAGGGATCTCTAAAGGTCCATTTTGGCAGGAGTTTTCCTGAGTCTACCTGGCAAATTTTCACCCTTGTCACCGGATGCAGCTTGGTTTTAGCAAGAAGGATTGCATCCTGCTGCAAGCTGAGAACCAAGCAAGGTCCCCAGTAGGTCCCACTGGTGAGCACTTCCGGACCAGTACGAAGGAGGTGAATGAAAGAAACCCACGTCCCATTAAATCTCCCCTGAACACACTCCTTCCTGGTGATAAATACAATTTTCAGGAAGCCACAGATTGGATTGGGCTTTTGCAGTGAGCCCACAGGTCAAGCCAGTGTTGAGTTTATTCATGCTTAAGTGAGCTTTGATTGGTGCAGTTAACTAATTAATCTGTAAAGAAGAAGTTAAAGTGTAACTAGCTGATGGTTGATGGACTGGGCTGTAGCCAGTTAAGTTGTTTTCTGTGCCTACTCTGTCCCTACAAATGCTGTGAGATCACACAGTTGGTTGGAGTTTTCAGATCCTGCTCTTGCTCTGGAAGCTGCCAGATTCTTACACTGTTTTTGTTTTGCTCGGTTGAAATCAACTCTACTAAACCTAACCAGTCCAAGGAATTTTCCTTGGAAAACTAGCAAGTGCCTCTGTGGGTTTCTTCCTCCATGAGCACCCCCAGGCACAACCCGGGATTGGGGGTTGCTCATGCCTGTCCTTCCCTTCCCTGAGAGTTGCTCACAGGGTGGGGGCCATGCTCCTTGTCTTGCTGCTGCGATAAAGATGCCCACTATCTGGGGGCGGGAGGTGGGAGGGACTCCAGCTTTCTAAAGCCTTGTCGGAAGCTCTGGAAGGGATCTTCCCTGTTGATGAGAGGTTGGTTCCTAGATACAGCCGGTCTACTTGCACAACTCTTGAATCAGTGCCCTTGGTTGGGGCCATGCTGACCGAGGGAAAGGGATCTGGGGAGAGGCCCCAGGGACCCTCTTAGCATGGTGGAGGCTTACTACGAGCCCACCAGAGCCCTTTTGAACTCCTTACAACAGATTGTGACAGAGGCAGGATGGGGTTGAGGTTTAGGGAAGCCAGACACCAAGAGATTGTTGTTCACTGCCATCGGCATCATACAGGGGTCTGAACCAAATCAGGCACATTTACAAGAAAATGTGGGAGGTCTTTGGTAAAAGCAGTTCTCTGTGCAGACTCTCCCAAGTACTAGGAGAAAGGTGTACCAGTCCCACATTCAGGTAACTCTCCAGAGGAAGCCGCCCAGAGAGAGGGCTGGATGGGGTGTGGAGGAGGGGCTCTCCTGCCCTAGTCCTTGGGAGAATCCAAGAGGAGGTGCTGATAGGAGCTCAGCTCCATGCTAGCTGCGGGGCCAGGGGCTCACCTGCAGGGGAGAGCAGTGTGGGCAGACAGGATGTGCCAGGGTTGCCTGCTTGTGGTCTGGGTTAACAAACACACTACCCCCAACCATAAATGCCTCCCTGGCCACTGACCCATGACCAGAGGGTGAGGCCAATGATGTGGCCTTCAGAGAACAGACCTTACAGACTTATACCCATTATGCGCTGAATCCAGAGCCGTCTGACATCCACGACTCACTCAATAAATGCTTTCCTTTAACATTTACCCAGCAGCGCAAAGTCATTATTCTGTGACAATATTCAACTGCTCTGACCTTTATTGCCACAACGCTAACATTTCCAAGGAGGCTTTTTCCAGGGCTGAGCGCAAAGGCCCAGGGCACTTGGTGGTGGGCTTCAGTAGCCCCTGGGATCTTACATGTGATGACCCTCAATTGTGCACCCCTACTGGAGAGGCCCCTGGCCTCAGACTGGACTTTGTGTGCTGATGGTGTACCTGTCACCACTTCATTGTCCTGTTCTCCAAGCCAGGGGTTCCCAACCTTTTTGACACTAGGTACCAATTTTGTGGATGACACTTCTTCCAAGGATGTGCACGGTTCACAGTAAGGTTCGCGGTCCTCTGAGAATCCAGTGCTGTCACTGACACTCCAGGAAGTGGCACCGATGCAGTGACGGAGTGACTATAGATACAGAGCCGCACTCACTTGCCTGCCACTCACCTGCTGTACAGCACAGCTCCTAACAAACTGTGGACTGGTACTCGTGCATGGCCCAGAGATGGGGACCACTGCTCTAAATTCATCGGTGTCAGGTCTGGGCAAAGAGCTGGGTAGAGTCCAGCAGCCTGCACTCCACCCAAGGTGCAGCCTGGCATGTGGCCCTTGACCATCTCCGTGTTTGATGGCAGGACAAAAAACACAAACAAGAAACAGGCGGGGGAGCTTTTCTTCTTCACAAATGCTATCCCTTTCTTTCTTTCAACACTGTGGCTGGAGCTTTCTAGGAGAAAGGTGGTTCACCAAGAAATAAGGCAGATCCAGAGGGGAGGTTGGGGACATAGACTCCTCTGCAAACCTAGAATCAAATCCTGTAGCTTTTACAAGCCAGGCTAAGTTATAGAAACTCACTCTCCCAGGCCTCAGTTTCTCCATCTATGAAATGGGGATAACAGGATGACAGTGATGGTAAGAGTAATGAGCCCCTCTACCACCACAGCTACAAGCCTGACCCCTGACTCAGTAGAACTGTATTAAGCTAGTGACTGCTATTTGCCCCTGGAGTATACAGCGGACACAACACAGGGAATTAGTAAGGTGTCCAAAGTCACATCTAAATATAGCTGGTTAATATCCTAGAGGAGAACCTGGGTCTCCCCAATGCAGGGAGCATGTCACAGAGGTGATGTGGCCAGTCCTAAACCAGCCCACCTAGGTGAAGGCTCAGGACAGGAAGCCTTGAAAATCTCCCTCCTCCTCCTGGTCTTTAGTGGCTTCCCATAAAGCTGCCTGGTGCTCATCCAGGGTGCCAGTCTGGTGCTGGCAGAGGGCACAGCCAGGTAAATCCTGAGTGTGGGGGCTGAATTACATCTTCCACCAAACTTGTGTATTGAGACCTTCAGCCCCGGGAACTTAGAATGAGCCTTGTGTGGCAATAGTTAAAATGAGGTTGTTGGAGAGGATGCTAAGCCAGTATCACTGGGGGCCTTGTTGGAGGAGGTCAGGACACAGACACACAGGGGGCCACTTGAGGACCCAGAGAGAAGATGCTATATGTAGGTCAGGGAGAAAGAGAGAGGCCTTAGGAGGGACAAGACCTTTGACACTTGGATCTTGGACTTCCAGCCTCCAGGAAGTGAGATGGAATATGTGTGCTCAGGCCCTGGCTGCAGTGTTGGTCTCAGCAGGACCCTCATGGGCTGGGCCTGCAGGTGGACAATGCACAGCAGTGCTGGGCCCACAGTGTCATATCTGTGGGCATGGACAGAATGTCACCTGTCCTATATATCAGGCTACCAATGCTTCCAAAGCTGGTTTGTGTGGAGCAGGCTTTGAGGAATCAGGGCAAAACTGGGTCTAGATCATGGGGCTGAGCCTAGCTCGTCTTTCTTCCTCTCTGCTCAGTGCTTCCTCCGCCAGCCAGGCTCAGGTTGTGGGGTTCCCCAGGGTGCCCTGCTTCCTACCAGCCTGAGTCTGGGTTGTTCTAAAACTAGTTCCCTGCAGAGGCTGATTGGGGGCAGGTGTTGGGTGCTCAGTGACTGCTCTGGGACCTTGGCCCATCCCTGTCACCTCTCTAAGTCATCTTCTAGAGGTGGGCAGGCTGTGGTACAGCTGGGGGATGGAAGGAGAAGTCATGGAGCAGGGGCACTCTATGCAGGCCCTTGGTCACATTCAGCCCAAGCTAGGTCCAAGCATGGGTTCCAACATCCAAATATATGTGCACTTTCTCTTTGCCTGAAATGCTCCAAATGCTGCCTCCACACACACCTGGGATCACTCCATGAAAGTTCCCAGTGAGGTCCCCCAAATTCAAATCTACCTGAAATGAGGGTCTTAATTAGGAGTGGGTCATTGGAGAATTTTGGATGTGATCAGTGAGGACAGGATGATGCACCCAGGATCAGGTGGCCTTGAGTACAATGACTGTGTGCTATAAGAATAGGCTACCCGGGTACCTTGGAAGGGCTTTTGGGGTGAATGAGACAGCAGAATCTGTGTGCTGGAAGTTTTCTTAGTCACTCATGGGATTTAGGGAGACAAACCCAGGGGTGTGACCCAGCACTCTGCCACCTGTAAGCATGAACCAGGGGAAACAGAAGCAGAAGTCGGCACTGCTGGGTGAGGTGAGGGGACTGCCCCCCAGCATATGGAGAATAGGCGGGCAAGGGTCAGGACAGGCTGGGGAGGCCACAGAGCTTTGGTTTTCATGCTGTACCTGATATGAAAAATGTTATTAGGCCATTTTCCAGTCCTGTAATGAAATATCTGAAGCAGCCTAACTTTACAAAGAAAAGAGCTTTTCTTTAGCTCACAGTTATGGTAGGTTCAAGTCCAATCAGAACAGCGCAGGCTCTGGTGTGCAACCCTTGGCTCAGTCATGCAGCAGATGGTATCATGGTGGGAAGGAGTGTAGGAAGGAGGGGGTCTCAGTGTGTGACAGGAAGGTGGAGAGACGAGGGAGGTGTCATGCTTGCTCTTGCTCAGAACTAACTGGGACCCCATGAGAACTTGTAATGCCCCAGTGACATCCCACTTGGCCCTACATTTAAAAGATACCAGCTCACCCAGGTACCAAGCTTACAGCATATGAACACCTAGGGGACAACCACACCCAAACCACTGCAGGTGCCCAAGAAGAAGGGTGGCTGGCAGGGAAAGATGGCGCATTCGTTTGTCAGGGCTGTTGGAATCACAGCCTGGGAGCCGACAAGAATATGAGTGTTTGCTCCTATTCAATCCAGTGCTGGAAATGTTAGCCAGAGCAATTAGACTAGAGAGAGAAATAAAAGGAATAGAGATAGTAAGGGAAGAAGTTAAATTATCATTATTTGCAGATGACATGATACTGTACACAGAAGACCCCAAAAACTCCACCAAAAGACTGCTAGAGTTAATAAGCAAATTCAGCAGCATAGCTGGATACAAAATCAACAGCATTCTTGTACACAAACAAGCTTACTGAGAGAGAAATTATGGGAATAAGACCTTTCATAACAGCATCCAAAAAATGAAATACTTAGGAATCAATCTAACAAAAGATGTAAAAGATCTATATACAGAAAACTGTATACTCTGAAAAAGGAGATTGAAGAGGATATCAGAAAATGGAAGGATATCCCTTGCTCTTGGTTAGAAAGAACTAACATTGTGCAAATGGCCATACTCCCAAAACTGTTACAGAGATTTAATGCAATCCCAATCAAAATACCATTAGTATACCTCACAGATCTACAGAAAACATTCCTAAAATTCATTTGGAAACAGAAGAGGCCTATAATAGCAAAGGCAATTCTGGGCAACAAATGCAAGGCTGGAGGCATCACAATCCCTGACTTGAAATTACACTACAAAGTTACTATGATAAAATCAGCATGGTACTGGCAAAAAAAAAAAAAGACCTGAGGATCAGTGGAAGAGATTAGAAGATGCAGACACAACTACAAAGACACTCAGCGACCTTATCTTTGACAAAGGGGCCAAATATGTTCACTGGAAGAAATATAGTCTCTTTTATAAATGGTGCTGGAAAAACTGGCTATCCACATGCCAAAGACTAAAACTAGACCCATATCTATCATCATGCACTAAACTAAAGAAAAATGCATCAAAGCTCTAAATATTAAAAAAATAGAAACACCAGATCTACTGGAAGACAAGTAGGTAGAAATCTTGAAGACATGCAAGTAGGCAAAGAGTTCATGAACAAAATGTAAACTGCACAGAAAGTACTTCAAAGAATCAACAGCTTGGATCTCATTTTATTAAAATCTTTTGTGCCTCAAAAGAAATCACCAACAGAGTGAAAAAACACAGAATGGGAAAAAATTTTAGCCAACTGTCCCTCAGGCAAAGTACTTATATCCAGGACATACAGAGAATTGAAAAAAACCAGGCCCCCTAAATTTAAAGACCCAATCCAAAAATGGGCATCTGAGATGAATACACAGTTCTCAGATGAAGAAATGCAAAAGGCAAATAAATGTATGAAAAAATGTTCAACCTCATCAATCATATGAGAAATGCAAATTAAAACAACACTGAGATATCATCTCCAGAAAGAATGGCTAACATCAAAAAATTAACCAATAACAAATGCTGGCAGGGTTACAGGGGAAAAGGAACCCTTCTCCATTGTTGGTAGAAGTGTAGAAGTGGTAAAACCACTGTGGAAATCAGTGTGGAGACTCCTCTAAAAACTAGGAATGGAGATTCCATTCGACCCAGCTATTTCTCTTCTGGGTATTTTCCCAGAAGAACTGAAAACATCATACCACAGTGATATATGTGCACCCATGTGTATAGCAGCACAATTTGTAATAGCCAGATCCTGGAAGCAACTCAAATGCCCTCTACCATGGAATGGATAAAAAAGATGTATTTTTATACAATGGAGTATTACTCAGCTACGAAGAAGGATAAACCTGAGGCTTTTATAGGTAAAGAGATGCAACTAGAGACCATACTCATAAGTGAAATAAATCAGACTCACATATGTAAATATTGCATTGTCTCCCTAGTGTAAAAAACTGAGAGTAAATAAGATCCAAAATGTACAATATATATTATGAAAGTGAAAGGGTAAGAAACTGCTCAAAAGGAAAGAACAACTGGGATAGGGGAAAGGAGAAAAGAAAGAAGGGAAAAATCTATCTATCTATCTATCTATCTATCTATAATGTATGTATGCATAAATATATGTGTGTATAAATATATAAAGATAGATAACTATACTACTAATCTCTGTTCATCAAAAAGAACAGTTGTGTTTTCATTGTCTGTTTGCTAATTTTTTTCATGCCTAAATCTTGTAATCTGAACAACTACTTTCAAGACAACAATATGCACTAATGAAAAAGAGAGAATATGAGTGTTTGTTCTCAGTCCTGGAGGCTAAAAGTCCGAGATGCAGGCAGTGGCAGGCTGGTCCCCAACCTGTGACAGAGGCTCTGCTCCAGGCCTGTCCCAGCTTGCAGGGGTTGCTGGTTGTTTTCCGCATTTCTTGGCTTATTGAAGCTGTGCCCTGATACCTGCCATCATCTTCATGTGACCTTCTCCCTGTAAGTGTGACCGTGTTCAAATTGTTCTTATAAGGACCCCTGTTGTATAGGATTGTGGGCCACTCTAATGACCTTACCTGGGGGTGATTATTTCTGTAAGGACCCCATTTCCAAAACTGGGTTACATTCTCTAGCATTGGGGTCATATGTCAACTTACCAATTTTGGGATGAACATATGGCCCCTAGTGGCACCATACTGTGGGCCCTTGGCCAGCAGGTAGCCAAGCCCTGGAATAAGTGAGACATATTTCTGAGGTTCTGTCTGCACAGAGGTCAGAGCAGGGCCCTGCAGGCCACCAGCTCGATGGTCACAGGTGGCAGGGAGCTGAGGGGGCAGCAGTATGACCTCGGAGGCCACAGGACTACACAGCCCACCACAGGCCACATCTGTCTTCTACAGAGACTCTAAATCTGTTTTGGACCCTGCAGATTACTGAATGTACTTGTTAGACAAGCTGGGGAGGGAAAGAAGGTAAACTGAGGTTGCAATGAATGCAAATGATGATGTCCCGGATCAAGAAAAAGCTGTAGGTTGGTGAAGACTGGTCCCACCTAGTGCACACAGGACCTGTGGGATTTCAGAGCACACTGGTGACACTTGTGGCCTAGTAGGGAGTGGCCAGCAGAGCCCAGAGCACCTGTTTGAACTTCAGTGAGCAGCCCATATATGATTTCCATTAATACCTAAAGCAAAGTACAACCCATCTTCTGCAGCAAGTATCATCTTGAAAGGAGCCTTTGAACTGCTTAAAAGGTAGCTCCAGGGTTACTGCTGGAGTAAGAACTCTTTTGTTCAATCACCAAGTACAGATCTGCAGTGCCAACCCTGAAACCCAGAGGCGTGTGGTGTCTGTACGCTGCCTGGTTTTGTGACAGTAACATGTGCATATGTTGCTTAGTACATCATACTGCTGGCAGATCTGGACATCATCCTGTCACCAATCACGTGAGGAGTCTTGCAGGCAAGGAGACGGATGAATAATCACACTAAGTAGGATAAATAAAGACTATAAATAGCTTCAAATCAGTTCAGGTCAGGTCTGCCAGTAAATTATGGAAAAAACTTCTTTTTGAGCCCGCATCCATGGGCTGGCTGGCATGTTGGCTGGTGCTCAAGGTATGTGTGTGTGTGTGTGTGTGTGTGTGTGTGTGTGTGTGTGTGTGTGTGTTGTGGGTCAGGGGTCAGAATTCCATCTTGCAGTCTGCAGAGGAGAGGCGCAGAGTGGAATTGGGCAGAGGAAACAGGCTCACGGGGAGCAAAGGTAAGCAGGGCAGGCTGTGTGGGGAGGTTTGGCAGCTGTGGCAGAAGAAAGGCCAGGATCTTTCCGTGGCAGCATGGGATGGTCATGGCGGTTGGATGCATGAGTCCATTGTCTGTTGCTATAACAAAGAAAAGAGTTGCCATTCGCTCAGGACTTGGGAGGTTTGAGGCCATGGCTCAGCACCAGCTCAGCGCTCTGCCATAGGCCTCACAGGGTGCTGTCCTAACTGTGGGGGTGCACCATGTAGCGAGATTGGAAGTCAGAGATGACCATGACCTCCCTTTAGGCTCCTTCACTTAAAGCCCCACCACCTCTCAATGTTGCCGACTGGGGCCAAGCTCCCAGTGCATGAACCACTGGAGACACACTCACACTATCTCCTAACCATAGGCTAGAAGTGAGCAAAGTGACCACACAGGGCGAAGAGATACCTGCAGGCAGAGGTGCTCTCAACAGACCAGAATCAAGACCATAAGCCACATGGAATGGGGGATTCTTTCTGACCTTCTGGTCAGAAAGTCAGAAGGTATGTCTTCCCCACTCCATGGATACCTACAGATTCTGCTCCTTTCCTCACTGGCCAATTAACAAGTGACCTGAAGGAACTCTTGACCTTCATTGCCAAACAATCTAGTCCTTTGCTCTGCTCTGAAGTCTAGCTTGACCCTTGGGTCTGGCATGGGGTGCAGGATGGAAAGGACCCCATGACACCTGAGCAGGAGACACGCATTCCTGCTGTTTTCTGCACACTTGTGAGCTGCACATTCCAGCCCTACATGAAGTATCGAAGTGGTCACAGCATACAAAGAAGCACAGGAGTGGGGACAGTGGCCGCTCCATCTTGGTAGACTGCCTGCTGTGTGACGGGCCCTTAGGAGCTGAAACCCATGGTTTCCTTATGGTTTTTGGGATAATGCTTATGGTTCCCCCAAACAGAAAACCATTGCCACAGCAACCACGGCACCCCAGAACTCAGGCACTATTCAGAGACACTAAACCCTGCATTTTGCTTTTCAGATGAATTGGATAGGATTTGCTTCAATTGCATTGACATTTTCCAGAAAACCCACCAGCAGGAGAAGGAGGGATATTCCTAAGGCTGAGTGTCTGTCTCTCACGGGAATCTCACATCTATTCTTAAGACAACAGGATGTGAGGATTGTGATGCTTTTCATTTTTAAAAATAACTATTATTATCATTAGTACAGTTTACAAAATGATGTATGTTACAGTTTTAATAAATATGAAAATAGCTGCTATGTCTTAATAAAATCAAACCTTATAAAAATCTCACTTAATAAAAAGACACAAACAAGCTCAAAAGATGTAGTGACTATTTGAAAATTTTTTTTGCAACACTGGAGATTAAAATATGCCTCTCATAATAAAAATGTATTACGGTCAAAGAAATATCGCCATCAGTCGCTCTCACAATACTTCCCAAGATTTGAACACATCTATCCCAACATTCCTGCCCCTTTCTGAAGTAGTTCTGAAAGTTCTCTTTCATAGGGTCTTAGCTGGTGCTGCTGGAGCTGTGTTGATGTCCTCTGTCACCTCAAAACATTTACTTTTCGTGGCCATTTGACTTTGGGGAAGAGCCAGAAGTCACATGGTGGTGGATTTGATCAATAACGTGCATGAGGACAAATGATAACATTTTTTGAGCCTGCCTTTCTGTTGGATACACTCAGAAGCAGCACTGACTATATTTTTTTGTACCAGGAGTCGAACTCAGGACTTTGCACTTGCCAGGCAGGGACTTATGCCACTGAGCTGTATCCTCAGCCCCCATGGACTGTATTTTTTTTTTTAATCCTACCTCAAAATGATACTCATGAAAGAAGACTTCCAGAATTGCTTCAGAAACTAGCAAGAATCACAGGATAAATATGTTAGAAATGTAGGGTGTTATTTTGAGGAGAATTAATGGCAATGTGGCTTTTATTGCAATCAACTTTTGAAGAAAAAAAAATCTAAATATTCACCATATATTTTGACCATGTAAGCTGGGTGTGGCAGGACACACCTGTAATCCCAATCCTCTGGACAGCTCAGGTTCGAGCCCAGCCTGAGCAATTTAGTGAGACTTTCTCCAAGTAAAAAGCAAAACAAACAAACAAACAAACACTAATAATAAATGGGCTAGAGATACAGTTCAGTGTGAAAGCTCTGGGTTCAATCTCCCATATCATAACAAAATGACGTATCAAAAATGCCTAATGATGAAACAACTATCAAATTATAGTTTTTGGAGGCAGGTAATCATATATAAGAGGAAATATGATGAAGATTGATTGCAACTGGTTTTATGGAGTGATTTGATGAAGTGTTTTTGACTATCCGGGGACATTTTGATAAGCAAAGTAAGCAAATGAAATGGCAGAGTTAAGGCAGAAGCACCAAGATCCCTGACCTCCGGTCAATGCCTGGTACCCCACTAGGGGTGACTCTCCTCTTCAGGCTCTGCAGGGTCTCAGCGGAGGCCCAATCCCACCTCCTCCCTCTGTAGAGGACAGAGGTGAGCTCACACCTGTCCATTGCTTCCCCATTTCTCCAAACGCTCTGTGCATTCCTGAAGAACTTCCTGTGACTTACAACTCTCTCATGGGATAGGATACTAAGGGTTGATGTCAACGAGAAGATAAGCAGCTTTTGTCCCCAGCTTAGTCACCTGTCAATACTATGCTAGGAAAACTGCGTTCAATAGCAACATGGCCGGTGATATTAACATGGGTGACTGTCAACACTGGTGGCATCACATGGGACAGTCTGGGGACAGAGCTCTGGTATAAAGCATGTTGCTGAATGGGAAAAAAATGTATTGATGCTCCCTGAGTATGATAAGATTGCATCCTCGCTAAGCCCATTGTGATTTGAAAGCATCATAAATGCACTGAATACATTTGACCTCCTGGACACCCTTGCTCAGCAACACAGCACTGATTATCTGCCGTGGTGACCTGGGCTGCTTGGGAGCTGGGTTTGCTGCCAATGCCCAGCATCATGAGAGAAGATCAGACTGTATATTGCTAGACAGGGAAAAGATCCAAATTCAGAATTTGAAGTATGGTTTCTACGGAAAGTACATTGCTTTTGCACCATCCTATACTCAAAAAATCATGTCAAACTGCCCCAAATCAGGGACCATCTGCACGCATGTATAAATGGTACCTGCTATTTCCGAAGTGTCTAAGCGGAACCAGGGATGGCCTGGCATTTTCTGTGGATGACCTTGTCTCCAGCTGACACCCAGAGTAGGTCAGTATTTACAACTCCTTTTCCATACGGTGAGATTATTCTCAGGAAGAGTCATGTAAAAACCATTATTTCTTTGACTCGTGTTTCAAAACAAATCATTACAAAAGAATAAGGGTTAGTGTTACAGGTATTATCCTAATCCAACAGAATAGTTCATAGAAGCATGGGAATTTATAGTCACTGAAAAAAAATTATACCTTGCAGTTTGCATCAACTGCTGTTTTACATTTTAAATACAAAAAAAAAAAAAAATGAACTCCAAGTGGCTCCCTGAACGACAGCTCAGCGGACCTGCAGAGCCGCAGCCCTCTCCAGCTTGCTACAAGTCTGTTTGGTGACAGGAGCATAGACGACAAGAGGAGGCAGAGGCAAGAACTGTGTCAGAAGGTCAGTTCAGGCCACTTGAGGCTAGGTAGCTGCCTGGCACCGGGAGCCCAAAGCAGAGCTCACATGTGTTCAAGGACCACAGTATGAACACAGACCTGTGGCAGTTAATGACAGGAAGAGTTCTAAGAAACATGTCATTGTGAGATTTCATTTCACCGTGTGGACTCACACAGACCCAGATGGGACGGGACCATCTCTCCATGTGGCCTCTTAGTGCAATCAGTGGTGGTGGTAGCACAAGATAGCCGAGGCTGTCGTGATGTAATGTGACACAGTGTTCTACTGCAAACTTTTACAGATAAGTGGGATGCATTGTAGAAGTATGGTGGGAAGCAGAATACGAGGCATTGTCAAAAACAGTAATACCTTAAAAGCATTTTTAAAATTTATTACACTAAAACATACATGGCCACCAATTCTTCTCAAAATACTCCCCTCGCTTCAAACACACTTATGCTGTCATTCCTGCGTTTTCAGAAGCAGCTCTGGAAATCTGCTTTTGTGAGTGTCTTTAGTTGGGCTATGGTAGCTGCCTTAATGACCCGAATCAATTAAAACATTTATGTTTCATGGTCATTTTGACTTTGGGGAAGAGCCAGGAGTCATAAGATGCTAGATCCAGTGAATAAGGTGGGTGAGGACACACGCTGATGTTTTTATGAACCTGCCCTTCCGCTGGATGGCATGGCATTAGCGCTCACTGTATTTTTCTTAATCACACCTTGTAAAGCACTCGTGAAAGGGGACTTCCAGTACTGTTCAGACAGTGGCAGGAATAAAGGGATAAATATATTTAAAGTGAGGGGAGGTATCTTGAGGGGAATTAATAGCAGTATGTCTTTCCCTGTAATGTATTCACCATATATTTTGATTGCTCCATGGCTACTGGGCTAGAGTACTGTAGCTCAGTGGTAGAATGCTTGCCTAGCATGCATAAATGCCGGGGTGTAATAAATACATAAACTAATAATACCGTCACCTATTATATGGTCATGTATTACACACAATTGTATCTGTCATATCCTCAGATTTCTGGTGCTGTCATAGGCTTAGTTTATACCCTGTCAGCCCAAACAGGTGAGGAACACAATGCTGAGCCCATGATCTGGTGAAGGTTGTGACATCACCAGGCAGCAGGAGCTCCTGGGTGCCTTGGTAACATTAGAAACCACCATCCTCCATGCGATCCCTCAGTGACTGAAATGTCATCATGGGAAACAGCAATGCATGACCAGTGCTCTCCATTTAAAATATAAAAAGGTTTTCTGCAACTTAGTTTGAAGTTTACAAATACATTATTAAAAGTCAACAGTAATTTATAGCAACTGTTTAGAACTTGGATCGACCGCTGAGGGAAAGGAGTTTCTTTTTTTTTTTCTTTAATAGCAGAAATGATGCTTAAAATTGCAGGTATGGTGATTACTGGCTGGCCTTGGTGTTTTTTGAAATGCCCTGCAAACTCTGTGCCCTCCAACTCCTCGCACCCATGGCCAGCGGCTCTGTTTCTGGTGACACCATGAGCAAGGGTTAATACTGCAAGGTTATTCACAGAGCAGCCGAGGTTCAGGCAGGGAGGGTTTTACGGTAAGCAGCAGTGGCTCTTGGGGGCCGTGCAATTTAAGGTGGAAAGTAAGGAAGCAAAGAACAGGCAGTCATCTCCCCGAGGTTCTGAGCACACATAAAAGCTCTGAGCAGATGTTCTAGCTAAACGAGCAGCTGAGCAAGCATTTTGATGCAGGGGTCCTTCTATTGATGGCCACGAACACGGCCACTATGATACTTTGGCCCAGTGACTGCCTCTCAGCCTGGAGGAGCTGAGTGCTCGCTGACAAAGGTCCTAATGGAGAATTCCAGAAAGGACAAACTCCAGTGAGAAGTAAGTGAACATTATCACCTGCCCCCAGCCACACAATTTTATCCTTTCTCCCTCATTGACACTTTTATTTCTCTTCTGGGCACAAAAAGAAATATTGCTCATTCATAATGAAAGGAGCAACACATGGTGTTCTTAATTCTCGCCCCCCCCCCCACTTTTCAGAGCACATCAGCATCCAGTCTGGTTTTACTTACTTGATAATGGCACAAAAGCAGAGGAGCCTGACAGGTGCCAGCCACGGTCAGAGTTAGGAGATCCCAAGGTCAGAGCCAGGAGCCTGAGCTTAATCCTGAACTCACACTGACGGCCAGTGAGTCCTGTCACCTAAGTCACTGCGCTTCCTGAGCCAAATTTCTATACAGGTCATTAGCTTTGCCAAACATTTGCCAGCATCTGTCACCTGCCCTCTTTCTGTCCTCTTCTTTGGCACAACACTTTCGCTGGCTGCAGGATGATCACATGGTCTAGAAGTGGAGTTAGCAGTGCAGTCAGCAAACCTTTACTATCAGCCTCCTCGGTGCTCATGTTGTTGGGTTTGCCAGGGTCTGGATGAGATGCAACCCTGTGTCCTTCTGGGGCCCAGAGTCTCATGGGAAAACAGAGAAGAGTCTCTTGTCCTCTGGACCCACCAGCACTCAGAGCAGGACCTCGAGTGTGTGAGCACTCTGTCTTTACAACTGGAAGAGGCGACACTAGACTGGACTAGATTCTAAAGGGGCCACCATATCGCCAACCTCTTTAAAAACCAAAGCATTGCTTTAGCCCAGTTCTAAGCTATGGTGAAATCACAGCTACCTGCCCCTTTAGCAGGAATGCAAAGGGCTCTTCATGGGGAATGGAACTAGGGGCCAGACAACTGAGTCATTCCAAAGGCTAGAAGTCTCTGGAAGAGGCTTTGCCTAAGGCCAGATGCCAACACTTGCCTATACCTCTCCATGTAACTTTGACTTCCAGATTTGAGGGAGAAAACTCTAGGGCAGAGTTAATTGGCCTCGTGAGTGGGTTCCGTGCCCCATGATGCTTTCCAGAGCCACTTACCATCTTCATAGGGAGATGTGTAAGAAAGCATGGGAAGCCTCTTGCCCACCATGGAAAGCTAGGTCCCTTCCACAGACCGCATGATACACTTGGCCCCAATTCAATGGATGCTACTGATCTTGTCCACTGCAGCCACAAACACGTCAACCTTTGCTGGGAATGACCTCGAATGGAGATTAGCAGAAGAACACTGCTATGCTTTGCTCTCCCCTTCTGGCCTCCACCTGGTGACTGCATTTTGTGGGTTGCTCTGGGAAGTGGACTTGTTTCTGCTCTACAGGAAAGAACACTCCCACACTTCCTAGGGGCTGAAAGCGCTGGGCACAGCTCTTCCCAGTGGCCCCTAAAAACTTTGTGCAGGGTCCCGAAGAAAGACAGATAGAATGAAGCTGACTCAGGCTAGGCTCCAGATTATGGGGCCAGCAAGGTACTTATCCCTAGTATCATTCCCAGTTTTATCCTCGCTCTCCACCTCTGCTTCTCTGGCTCTCCCTCAGGAGACCCCAATGTGTGTCTCAGGGATCTGGCCCAGGAGGAGGAAGGCTTGGGGGTGTTTATTATCCTTCCCTAAAGTTGCCCCCATTTAGGTGGCCGGCTTCGTCAGGGCAGTCCATGTGGCCATGGCTCCGGGGATGAAAGGACACTGATGTCCCAACCTTAAGGTTGGATCTGGAAAACTCAGAACTTGTGACCTGCACACAGAGCTGAGGAAGATGACTTCTCTCTGCTGCTTTTCTGACAGCTGCAGATGCTTTATTAGCTCTTCAACCTGTCCCTCTGTCCCACTTTGGTGCACACGTGTATCAACTCTCCTTTCTCTGCTGCCTCCATGGAATCTCTCCACTTATACTTATTAGAACCAGAATTAGAAACCTTTTTTTCTGTTCCATTTAATTCCACCACGCATATTCTTCCGAGCCCTCAGCCCTTTGATGAGGCTCAAATACCTGAAATCCCACAAAGGGCTTCAAGAAAGAACTCTTAATTCTCTCTGTTTGCATTTGGGCTCAGCTCTAACCAAAAGGGAATCATAAATGCAGCTGTGGCAGGGAATGCCTACAACAGAGAAAACCGAGCATCTGCTGAAGTTGCTGAGGCCCAGAGACACTCTGCAGCTGGTCGGGGATCTGCCTGGAAATTCTGGATTGGAACCCACACCCTTCTGAAGATGCTTGGTCAAATGCTTTTTCTTCAGCTTCACTCCCAGAAGCCTTTGCAGAATGATAAGAATATTTCTTTGACTACTTCTGGACTCTAGTGTGCAGGCTGCATGGGACTATATGCAAAAAAGACCAGAAGCTCTGGGGTTCAGTGCTTTTCCCTAAAAGTCACACTGGGCTCTACCTGGCTTAATGAGGTCTGGGGTGGGGGAGGGTCCTCCTAGGAGGATGCAGGGAGGGGCTTTCCTGGCTGTGGCCCAACTGAAGCCTTGTGTGGGCTCCTACAGTTGCTCCTGAGCCTGAAAAGTGGAGGATGCCACCAGGGAAGGAGTCAGAACAAAGCAGGACCTGTCTGGACCCTAGCACCCTCCTGGGAGTGCAGAAGGATCTTGCCAGGCACCCGTCAAGCTGTTGCCCATGGACCTGGCATTCCACTGCTCTGCTGTTCACCCTGCAATTACCAGTCATGCAGCTAGCTCTTCCGTGCAAAACCCAGGGGGTGGGGACAGAGAGCAGTCAGGTCTTGGTCCCCTGGAATCTGTGTGCAGCTCAGGGACAAACTGGGCATAGGATATCTATGATAGGAGCCGCTGTGCTGAAAGGGAAGAGAGCGTGCTGCCAGTTGGGGGTGTGCGTCAGGGAGGGTTCTGGAGCCCACAAAGAAAGGGCTGGGGAAGGGCTTTGGAGGGTGAGTGGCAGTGGAACAGAGGTCCCCTGAGGCCAGGGACAGCTAGGCCAGAGGAGTGCAGGTAGGACAGTGACCACTGCAGTATGTGATCTACATGGACAGCTGGAAAGAAGGGAAGGCAGGGCCGGAGATCGAGACACAGGTCTCCAAGAAGGTGGCACAGCCCTCTGTGGGCCCTCGGGCTTTGCTCTCGGTCCTCCCCAATGACAGTGACCTATGCTGGGGGCAGGGAGCCAAGGACCCCGAGCACAACACAGTCCATGGCCACCTCTGACTCTCAGACACATGGAGTGGCCCCACCCGACTGGAGCTCACTGTCCTGGACACTCAGGGTAGCAGAGCAGCAGAGACACACATTGTCTGTCTTCCTTCCTCTTCTTATTCCTTCTCCTCTTTTCACTTCCTTCTTCTCCTCTTCCTCTCCCCACTTTACCATGTTATTTCTCACCAGACAACATCACACCAGTGACACTTCCTACTAGACTGTGTAGCCTTGGGAGAGCCTTGTCCCCCTGAATCACAGATTTCCTGTCCACAGAGTGAGGGGGACCAACCTGGCAGGGTCCCAGGCTCCCTCTTAGCGATATGAGCCTTCCTGGGCACCACTCACGCTCTGGCCAGGTACAGAATCTCCCAAGAGGTTTAGGGGGTGTGGTGCGTGAGACCCAGGACTGACCTGGGGTCCTAAGGTCCCCTGGATTCCTTTATATCCTGCGTCCTTGCTTCCCTGGTTTTACCACCTGTTAATCCCCAAAGGACAATTACTTCTAAAAACACCATGAGACTCTTTCTACAGCTTTCATTATAAGCAGGTGGGCAGGTAACAGATCTCAGCAGTGGCTGGTCTCCGAGGGTCTGGAGTGTCCTCAGGAGGTCCTAACAGGCTTCTTTTCAGGGTTAGATCATAGGGGAGAGGGGGTGAAGACACAGTTCCAGGGTTCTTTTAACTATACAAGTCCTCTTGGCCCACTGTGAAAACACAAGGAATTCACCTTCCAGTTTAAAAGCCTCAAAGCAAACTCCTTCCTCTGCAGGAATCGACTGAGGCGTCAGGGGAGAGGTCAGTGGTGTGATGCTGGCTGGTGTGGCAAAGAGCACAGAAGAGCAGGCAAGGGAAGAGGAGGAAGGGAAAAGAGAAGAGGGAGAATGAAGAGGAGGAGGAGGGAAGAGAGAAAGTCTCCGGCACCCAGACCATCAGGCCTGAGCTCAGATGGGGGTGGGGCATGGGTGCAGCCTGGGGCTGGGGGTTGGGAGCTCGGGCAGTGCCTATGGCCGGAAGCCGGGGTTCAGGCCAGCAAATCACAGGCCAGGGTTTGACATGCAGCTCTTGGCAGAAGGAAAATGGGCTTCCTGGACAGAATGCAGAGGGAAAAGACCAAGAGGGAGTAGGCCGAGGACTCTCTTGTTAAAAGGGGCTGCTCTGCTGAGGCCCAGTGATGCCGACAGGCAGAAATGGCTTATGCCAGGCAGGGCAGTGCCCATGGTAAGCTGACAATTCCACCAGAGTGCAGAGTAGGGGCAAGACAAGCCCTCAGGGCCTCCAGTCCAGGGAAAAGCTGCCTCTGTGCCATCTGTGCTTGCTGGTCTAAGCCTCTGGGAGGGAGGGGTGCAGAGCTGGAGAACTCAGAAGAACCCTTGGCAAGGCTGGGTTCATCTGAAGTCTGGGAAGTGACAATGGCAAAACGTTAGGGTCACACTGTCAGTGGGGTCTCAGGTCACAGCTCAGTTCCCTGGAACCACCTTGTAGCCCTACCAAGTATCAGAAGTCCAGGAGGCTGGTCCTACTCCTCCGTAAGAGGGGGACAGGAAGGTGCCCTGAGCAGGGTTATCCTCAGGTCTACATGAAGAGCTGAGCCCAGTTAGGGGCCAAAGTGTGTCAGGTGGTTTGGGTTTTGCAGATCGAGCTGCCTATTCCCCCTTCTTCCAGGAAGCCATCCTGACTCTTCCTTACTGGGACTGTGTCCCCAAAGCTGACTTTAATTGTCCCTCCTTGCTGCATGTGGCAGACATGGAGTTTCTCCACCTGCAGGGGACCCATGGTCAAAAATCCAGCTCTTCAGCTGGAATACAAAGTCCTGGACCCTGCTGACCCCAGTCCTGGTCTGCATTAGGAGAAGAAGTACACAAGGTGATTGAGAAGCTGGAACCGAACCCAAAGGGCCAGGTCCAAGGAGAGAGAACGGGGAGGCAGGGAAAGAGGGAAAGAGGCCAGGCAGGGCTTCAGGGCAGCAGAGGGAGCTGAGGAGAGCAGCAGAGCTGGGGACACCTGCTGCCCACTCAGACCAAGCCAGGTGCAATGCCCACTGTCTATTCAGTGAGAGTAGGCAAAGCTATGGCTCAACTCCAACCTGACATCAATGCAGGTGAGGGTCAGGAATGACCTCATAACCAGAGGCAAGGACACATTATTCAGGAAGGGAGACTCAGGGTCAGTCACCAACCCTGTGCAGAGACCTCCAGGAACAGTGGAGGCAGGTTGAGGAAAGGAGACCCAGGGAGCCACAGAGCCCTTTGTCTAAGAAGAATGAGGACAGATCTCTAAGAAAGGCTGGGGTAGGGGCAGCCCGGCAGCACATGGACTGCTCTGCATGGATCTCAGTGACCAGTTAGACATTCCTGCAGACCTAGACCCTGCTTCTCCAAGTAGATAACCTCTGCTCTCTGATTCATCAATACTGTACGCTTTTACACAGCTTTCATAGTCCTAACATTTTCCAGGAATGTAGCCCATCACATAAGTGAAACAAAGTACATGTGTTGTTTGGTGCAGAGTTGCAGGAAGAGGTGCTTGCCATTGGGAAAACGCCCAGCCTTGCCAGCCTAGCACTTTTACATGTGCATGGGAGATCTGGAATTGATGGTAACGATGGCAGAAGGAACAAGCAGCCAATGCTGCATTGGGTCTGCCAGGGTAGGATACCTTCCTGCCACACTATGTGCCGTACCATCACCTTTATGCAGTAGTCAGGGTGCTGTCTTGATGCTTCCACGACTTGTGCACATAGGTTAAGCTGGTGTTATCTGTCAGGTCCACATGAGGGTGAGGAAGGAGAAACATCTGTAATAAAAGGGCCATGTCCTGATGTGGCTGGGGACCGGAGCAGAGGGATGTGTTGAGTTGAAGGGAACTCAGAGAATGCATGGTGAGAGTCCAGGGTCCCCAAAGCTCCTCCCCTAGTTCAGGGAGTGACACGGGGTTTCCTTGAGGTCCATGCTTCCAGGACCTATTAGTAGAGCCAAGAAATGCTCCAATTTGGGGAGCAATTCAACCTAGATGGACACAACAAGGAGATCTGTGTGTGCACAATGTGAGATTTGCCATGGACATGCTTCCCAGCAGCTATCAGTGGCTGCTGCAGGGGAGGAAGTGTGGCCAGGGCACACATATCAGGACATATCACACCTATGCAGGACATATCACACCTCTTCTTGGGTTCTTGCTCGAGAAGCATTCTACTTGGCCACTGAGTGGACAGGCCACATGGCCTGCTCCAGCAGAAGGGGACAATGCAGACAATGCACGTGGAAATATACACTGGACAGCCATGGCCTGCTGCCCATCTGCATGCCCCAGGATCCGCACCATAATGCCCCTGGAAGCTCTGTACACATGGCACAGGGCAGACTGAAGATGGCAGCAAACCCCCAAGTGGACACTCATCCAGGTGTTGGTGCTGGAAAATGACCAAATGTGAAAACACAATTGCAACCTGCAGCGTGTGGCCATATAAAAAGGGTGTCGCTGGACTTGCATAGCAGCGTATCAACTGTGCCTTATGATTCAGAAATAAAACTTCTAGATGGGTATGCACAAGGAAAAGGCGGAACCACAATGACACACACAAGACCGATCCTTTCAGCAGAGAACAATCAGTACCCAGAGTGAAGAAGGAACAACAGCTGCACGCATCAGGATGAAACAGCCAGCCCAGTGTGCAGAGTGGACAGACACACAAACACCAGAAACCCCAGACCAGCCAGGCCCCACAGACTCACACAGCTCCCACTGCGCTGCAAAGGGGACATGACAAGAACAGGGTCAGCCCCAACAGACAGGTCACGGCACTAGCTGGTCCTCACATCTGCCTAGGGACTGCTGCTGCTGCTGCGGTGGTGGTGGGGGCTCTGTCCTGTCACTCTCGGCCACTTGTCTTGAAAATATTCTCTATGAATCAAGTCAACAGCTGTGTGATTGCTACTTAAGTCTAGGGGAAATATTATCCCCACCTCCTCTGGGAAGGTTCATAAACAGAGACTCGACAATGGGGACCCCGCACCGTCCCATCTAATTAAAGGAAATAGGTCAGAGTGTGAGGTTTTCCTCGAATCTGCTGACTCCTCTTTTATATACAAAGGATATTGTGATCACTTAAGATCATCACCTATGTTTCATCGGAAGTAGCATATTTCACAGTCAACACACCAGGAAAACAGAAATCTCCTCTCAGGCAGGTCAGAGCTATTTTATTTCTCAGCAGGTGGTAGCCACCAAACAGGTATATTCTTAAAGAATCATGATTCAGAATCAGCCTGAATTTTACATTCTCACCCACAAATACACACACGCACACACACACAAATATTACATTAAGAAATCTGTTTGAAAACACCACGCTGTATCTATCATCTATGCATATCTACAGCATAATGATACAGGCATCTGGTCTTGAAACCTAGCAACCGTATCCAAGTGTTCGTTAGTCAGCTAAGCAGGCGCCTGGACTCACACATCAGCTCAATTGGCTTCATTTTAACAAACACACACCTCTCGCTTCTCTCTCCATAACTGCAGAAGGACAAGACGTATAAAAACAAACCTTGTTCAGCTGAAGAAGAACAACCCATGTCATTTAATCCATCTGGCAGTGCGTCGCCCCACAAAGCCAGGCAGAAACAAAAACAGAGGTCGTGAAAAATAGGTTATCCCGATCGCAAGCTTATCAGCTTGCAACATGCTTAATATTTGCATGACTATTTCGGATGCGGGCTCCCCAGCTCCCTACCAGCCTTGCTTTCTGGGACTGCCGTCCTGTAGAAGTCATCTTAAATGCTCTATGGCAAACACGCATCAACCCGGCTCGGCTCACCTGCTCAGCCCCAGCTAAACACTGGATGACAACAAGCAGGGATTAACTTTGGTATTCACAGTGGCTCACAGACCATCACTTCCTTCGAGTCGGCAGATAAAATGACCCGATGGAGGTTACACTTAATATTTTAAAGAGGAAAAGGGGTAAAAGAAAAAAAATCATGCAGCACAGAGTCAGACAGGGGAAGCGTACACGCCAGCCGGCTTGAGCACAGTGCTGCATGGGGAGAAGCACTCTCTCTTTGAAAGACACAGCACTCCAGATCCATCTCTGGATTCTACAGACCTCCAAGTGCCCATTAATCACGTCGCTCTGGCCACGCGTTTACTGTCCTTCCCCCAAAACCACACTGGAGCTTCCTAAGCACGCAGATTTCCTGGCGGTGCACTTGCATACCTAGAAAACAAAGGCTCTCTCATGCAATGGCCAGGGCTAGTGGATCTTTTAAAGGGATCTTACAGAAAAAGAATCTCATCAATAAGCCCTGTGGAGAGTCAGGAAAATGTTACCGTGTTTCCATTTGCTCAGTTGACTCAGTATGGACCCCACTCTTACCCCCAGTTTGGAATGTAAGGTCCTCTTGCTGTGTCTATGTACAGACAGGTGCCCCAAGGTAGAGAGGTGAAGGTGTGTGTGTGTGTGTGGGGGTCTTACCTTGATGTCTTCCAAGCTCAGAATCCTGGCAGGGGTGGGTAGGCCCCCCAAAACAGTCTCCTGGCTCCACTCAATGTCAAGTAAATAGGGCTCTGCTTCTGAGCCTTGAGGGTGTGTTCTGACCCACGAACAAGGCAGGACAGTGCCAACTCGAAGTGCTTCCCTGCTTCTAAGCAGCCATGCAGCTGCACTGGAGATTTTAAAGTTGAAATGTGGCCCCCATCCCACCTTCTCCACCACCATAATCCCTGAGGTTGACAATGAGAGACAAACTGCATGTGGAGAACACGCTGGAGCCCTCTGGGGATCACCTGCCATGCTCCCTTTCCACAATTCTCCAGAGGCCAGGGAGATAAGACAATTCTGGCTATAAAGATCATGACAACATCCTCAAAGTCACAGAGAGCCCTGGCAGACGGGGCCAAACCAAAGAACCTAGAGCAAGGAAGTGACATAACACTGTCACCTAATGTCACAGCCCCAGTAATACCTGGTATAAGGGGGGCAGAAATGTGCCCCACAGCCCACTGTTCCCAAATGCCTCCTTCTCCCAGATGCTGGTGATGCCACACTGCACTCTGCTGAACACAGTCCAGAAATGTGTATCTTATCCCTTAATACCCAGTACCAGGAGACAGGGGTGCACATCAAGAAAGAGGGATAGGGAAGGGGAGGGCTCATCTTGGATGGTGAACCCTGGGGAAGAGGGGGTCATTCACTGGCCACACACTGCACAAGTCTCACCATGTGTCATGCACTATGGGGCAGGTGCTGTCAGATCTCCTGCCCTAGAAGAGTTAATCACCTAGAGGGTCAAAAAGCCATAAAACAACATGAGTGACTTAGAGTGGGTAGAATGATGGCTCCTAAAGGATGTGTCCCAGTCCTAATCCAACATCTGCAATTGTAACCTTATTTGGAAATAGCATTTTTGCAGATGTGATCAATTCAAGGATCTCAAGATGAGGTCGTCTTGGATTGAAGGCTGGATGAATGTCCTTGTAAGAGACAGGGTAAAAGGTGAGATATGCATGTAGAGGAGAAGGTCATGTGAAGAGGAGCAGACAGCAAAGCAATGCATCTCTAGCCCAAAGACATCCAGGACCAACAGTCACTACCAAAGCTGGTCAGAGGCTAGGATGGATTCTCCTGTTGGGCCTCCAGAAGGGGCCCCTTGGCTCACCTTGATTTGGGACTTCCAGTCTCCAGAAGTAGCAGAGAATAAATTCTGGTTCTTTAAAGCCCCCAGGTTGTGGTTAGTTGTTACAGCAGCCCCAAATGGGTCTGATGTTAAGTTCTCACTAGGCCCACAGGGCACGGGAGTGTGCAGGGTGCTCAGGAAGGCCTGGCAGGTCACAGATGCAGAGGTGGAGCCAGTGTTTGGACAGTCAGCATGGAAATCACCACAGGATCCTGACGCAGTGATTCCAGATGTCCCCAAGTCTACTGAGTCAGATTCCAGGATGGTTCTAGGTATTTGCCTTCTACACAAGATCCCAGGGGACACAGATGTACCCTAACCCTGATAGGTGCTACAGGGTACTAGGAAGCCTGAGACTTCATGTAGGTGGGTAAAGAACAGAGAGACTGGGATGGGACAGGATGGGGTGGGGTGAACCCTTTAGGGAGGGGAGGGGAGAAGAGGGGCTAAGGTTTGGCCTGGGACCAATTACTTGCAATGTAAAAGACTTAATGGTAGAAGGAGATGAAAAAGCATAACCGAACAACTTGGAACCAGGACATGGAGGGGAAGGAAGAGTGGCAAAAGTCAGAGCAGCGAAGTGTGAGAGTCTGTCCTGTGACAGTGAGGTACCATCTCCCACTATGCAGGGAGCAGCTCACAACAACTGGGAAGCTAAAAGGCTTCGGGCTTTTCAACAAAAATTCTAAGATCCCCGAGTGAGGGTGGGGACAAAAGGGCCACCATCCTCTGAGGCTATCACCTCCCAAAGAGTCTGAGAATTTTTCTGAATCTAGATCAGAAGATTGTTCCCAGGAGAGGCTGTAGAGAAAGCAGCAGGCAAGATCCCAGGCTTCCCAGGAGCCTGCTATTTCAGGTCCCCAAGGATGCTCAAGTCCAGCTTGGACTTCTGCACACTGATGGGAGCAGGATGCCCCTCTGGGAACAGGTCAGGAGCCATCTGTTCCTCTCTAGATGGAAGGTGCCAGGCGCCTCCTACAGGAGCTCTGAGCGAGAGAGGTGCAGGCGCAGCCTCTGGGATCGCTGTCCTTTCACATCTCAGCCCTGTTCACTCCTCCTCCACAGAGCACGTTCCTACCTGGCTGCACCCCTAATCTGGGAGGGCTCCTGATGACCCTGCCAGGCCCTCACTCTGACCTCACAGAGCACGCTGGGACGAGCAGCCCCAGGGTTTTTAAATATTTCTCCTATCTGTGGGTAAGAAAAGTCAGGGAAGTCTTTCCTTTTTGAAAAGTTAAAACTGCAATGCATAAATTGAAGAGGAGTTCAGGGTCTGCAGAGAGAACAATCAATTCTGCAGGGAAGCACTTGTTCTGGACACTGGAGGAGGCCAAAGTGGGCGGGATCGGTTCTGTCTAAAATGACTTCTCTCCAGCATGGAGGATGAGAAACTTGCCTGCCAATTCAGTGGAACGCCTCTGTGAGCAGTAGAGACTTCCAGATGCCTGCTGGGAGAGTTGTGTGTCAGACCCTTGGTCCTTTACCCCTATCAATGCTTGGACCATCTCTGCAGCCCCAGGCCGCATCCTCCTCCAGCTCTGCCACTCCCCTCTAAGTGCCTGGCAGGAGCTGACCCACAGCTGACAGTGCTAAACTCTGGTGGCTATAACCTGGACCAAAATGCAGAGAGGGACACCCTTAACTATGGGGAGGGGGAGCCATTCTGCTGGAGGTCAGCAGCTGGGGAACCCTCTTCTTCCCCTCTGCCTATCCTTTCCAGTGATGGTTCCCGGGTCAGCCCATGTGGGCAGCTCTCCCGTGGAGTGGAAGTGTCCCTGGCTCCATAGGACGCAATTGGCCATGCTGGAGGGACGGCACAGGTGTTATGCTCTGAGTGGGACAGCTAGGGTTTGAGTCTTGGCTTGCCCATTCACTACAGGAAGTATGATTTTGAAAAAGTATAGAAGATGCAGTGGGAGCCCTGCCTGCAGCCCTGGCCTCACTGCTCCCATGTACAGCACTGCTTGCTGGCACCTACAGCTCTCTGAGGAGGGTTTTCCTGGCACCTAGAAGGAACCTGCACTAAGGAAGAATTCAAGCTATTGAGAAAACATATAAACAGGTCCACTCTGGGGACAGGGAAGCGAGGCCAATGAGCATTGGTTGCTTCACTAGGACTCAAGAAGGACTGGGCTTCCAGGTCCAGGCTGTCATCCTCCCTGACACCCTGTTCTGGTGCTTCACCCTCATAACTTGACTCCCTGTGCCCCCATGCCCTGGCACTCCTTTCACTCTGACCCTGACCTACTGTTGCCCTGCGCTCTGTGCCAGCAAGTGGACGCCAAGGTCCCATCCCTCCTTAGGGCCTTCCTTGGTAAGAGGGAGTCAAACCACATCCGGAGGCAGAGGTCTTTGTGTATCAAATACTGGGCCTACAGTGCCCAGTATGTGCCAGCTGTTTCCAACAGCCAGAATTAGCTGGCTTTCTCAGACAAGGGCACAGACGATGGTACGAATGTACGCAGGCCATAGGGACAGACAGTACCTGCCCCTCCTGGCTACATACCCAACCTGTGGCCCTGCTGGTAACAAGGGGTGGCGCAGAGCAGGTGTGTGGGTGGAGAAGAAGTAAATGGGCTCAGTGTGACCCCGTCCCCATAACCCTCGTGCCCTTCACCCCTCCCCCGGGAGGCTTTCTACTCAGTCTTAAACCATAGTTTGCGCTGGTGCCAGTTTGCTAGTACACAATCACAAATCTCTAGACAGTTCTGATGGAAAGAAGTCTTCAAACAAAACAAAACAAAACAAAGCAACTTCCTTGGAGGTGCAGAAGGGACACTGTTGCGAGTGCAGATTTTCCACAGATCTTTTCCCTTTGGGGTCCTGAAAAAGCCTCTAAAGCAGGAAAATTCATCATCTAGTTGTCATAGGAAGCTTGTGTTCACCTCAGGCCCAGACAGTTCACAGAGGGGCAGAATCAGGAGGCTCACACCCCACCCCCAGCCTGTGACATGCAAAAGTGGAGGGGTCTCTCTCAGCAGGGGATGCTGTTTGCAGGGTGAGCGGTCACTGACTAGATTTGTCTGCCAAATAGGTATCTCTTATAATAATAAAAACTTTTCAGTTTGTAATAAGGTGTTTGCATCCAGATAGGAAAGTTAATTGTTAACTCCAAATTGAAGAGATAAGCCATCCTTTTCCCGGAGCTGGGTTCTAACATCAGCTACAAGTGACCTGGCACAGGAGCTCTGCCTTTTGTAGGAGAGTTTGGTGGCTGATTCTTCCGTCTGAGGAAAGGAGGGAAAGGTTGTGAGTTGTACGGAGAGGCTCAGGCAGAAGTAGAGTTGAGTCTCCGCTTCATCCAGAGAGCAAGGGAAGGATGCACAGTGGCCTGCCACGTGGCCGTGCTGCTCCCAGTCACAACTGTCACTTAATAACCACAGCTGAGACCTAGGAGCTCAGACATCTCGGAGAGCTATGCACTCTCGGGACCCTGCATCCCGGGGTATGTGGACAATCCCCACTGCTGCAGGTAGGGCCAGCGCTGGAGATCCATCACCTTCCTTGACTCCCTTTTAAGCCACTAGTGTTTCATTCCTCAAGCCAAGCCTGTCCCACTGCACCACTCTCTGATAGCCAGGAGGCAGCAGGAAGACCGTCTCAGGCATCCTAAGAGCTTAGATCATTTTCTAAAGCACTTTGCTGACATTAACCCATCCATCTTTATAATGCGCTCATGGAGATGCTGATGTGGCTGTGCTGGAGGCCTGGGGTTTGCAGCAATTAAGTGATTTGCCCTGGCTCATGGGAGGGTGGGCATCAGTATCAGCGCAGCCTTTAGAGGCCTGATGCTCCTTGTGGGGTGCGTGCGGGATGATGCAAGCCAAGCATCTGCCTTTGCATCTTCCTACGATTTCCCACACAGTACAGGAACCAGCCAGAGTCAAGGCAAGGCACACACAGGACACAGTAAAGATGGGACAGTCGAACAGCGGAGTTTGGCTTACTCCTAGCGCCCAAAATGGGGTGAAGGCACTGGCAATGAGTGACAGACTCCTTCCCACCATTTCTCAGCTCCCCCCTCCAACCCCACTGAGCCACGATGCCATCCTTGAAAGCTCACCACTGTTGGTCCAATAGGACTGTTCCCCGCTGCAGGTCCTGTGGAAGCCCAGGGCTGGAGGGACCAGGCCAGTGGGCTCATCCAAGGTGCAAGACTGGGCCCAGGCAATGGCTGGGCGGTGGGCACGGGGAGGAGCCCCAGACACTGCCCTCCTGGTTGGCACAAGGGGTACTAAAAAGGGGAATGGTCATCAGCACCATTGCCGGGAACGCAAAGTAGAGCAATGAGAGGATAGGGGAGAGACCCCGCGGCCCTCTCCTCTGGTTTAATCGCCACCCCTGATCTACATGGAAGCGTGTACATCCTGATCTCCTGATCTAAACAACCTGCAAATTAATCCGACTCACCAATGCAACAATGCCCCGTATCTATCCCTTGACACTTAGCAAGTTTCCCTGCCTAGTTTCTTGCTTTCTTAGATTTGTGGAAGATTTTATTTTTTGAAACAGTTGTAGGCTCACAGCAAAACCAAGAGGAAGATGCAGAGATCCCTTCCCGGCCCCAACATGCACAGCCTCTTCCATGGTCAAAATCCCACAAGAGCAGTACATCTGCCCTAATTAACGGACCTAACACCGGACCCGAAGTCCCAGGGTTCACCGATGGGGTTGGACATTCTCTGGGTTTGGACAAGGGTGTGGTAATACATATCAGTATCTCTCAATATCTGAGGAAATCAGAGATATGAATCAGATAGAGGTTGCTCGTGCCAACTTCCAGTACAGATAAAGTGTTTCCTATTCTTCTTTCTACCTTTCCACATCAGTGACACTCATGTGGAGGAAAACTTTGCCATGGGAACCTTCAGAAGAGACAAGAGCTTCACCCTCCCAGAAAGCAGGGATATATTTAGCTCAGTTTCCAGGGTCCTCTTTACCCTTCCCTGCCATAAGTTAAGAAAACAGGACCAGAGGTAGAAAGGGTGCTCGTGCCAAATTCCCCATGGAGTTTGCTAACAGTGGGCTCTGAACCAACCTTGGGAGGATTCTGGAAAGCTGGTGAGCATACCCTTAGCCAAACTAAATGCTGCCATAGTTTACCCATGAGCTTACTCACCAATGTCCGTCTCCTTGTGGTTTTTGATGTACTCTGCCAGCTCAAAGTTGCCTGCTATGATCGCCACCTGCAGATGAGAAATTACATGGAAATTAAGTGTCAGCTGTAAAGTACAGTAATGGGTTTCTACAGACCTTACATCACTGACAGCCTCATGTTAAAGAGTGTCCAGTCACAGCTCTGCAAAGGGCAGCTGTGATGTCTCTCAACTCACACTGTTTCACTTTGACACTATAAAACTCTCCCCAGAGCACCTGGTTGTTTTATCATGACGGAGCTATCATTCCAGAACCTAAATGAGCAAGGGTTCTGTCCAGAGGTATCAGGAGAAATTTTTTGAACAGTAGCAGAGAATTCTACAAGATCAGTGTCTGGAAGTATCACCTGACACATCCCACATTCCCAGAGGGCTTACCCAAGTACCAAGGTCATATCTGGGAGTCCGTTTTTCTGCTAGATAAAGCCAGTCCCCAAAAGAACAGAAGGCAAAGCCTGGAGAAGGTATTCAAAGCATTCAGTTCAGAGCAGAGCATTCTGCCTGTGCGTGTGGGCACAGCCAGGTGAGCAGCATCAGAAACAGTCCCTACAAAAATTATTCCAGGGCAGCCCTGCAGACCTGTTGCCTACGGCAAAGATTTTGTATGGTGCTTGACACTTGGGAAGAGCCAAGCAAGAGAAGCCAGGTGCTCCGGCGATGCCCCCAAACCAGAGACGATAGGACAGGGGACACGATACCCCAGAGAGGTGGCCCTGGGCCCTCAGCTAGCATGTGTGCACCTGTGGAAGAACTGAGCTCATGGTGCCAACCTGGGAGACAAATACATCTGCAGTGAGTTCACACAAGACAGCAGTGTGGGCGGGACCAACCGATCATCTGGAGGTCACAAAAGCAAGACCCACACCTACCCCCATTGATTTCAGACTCGTCAGTTCTACCCTCAGGTGAGTCAACACCTTACAATAAACGTCTTCCTTTTACACACACACACACACACACACACACACACACACACACACACACACACACTTTGACTTAGGATGGGTTTCACTTCAACAAAGCCACCACAGTATCTTAAACAAAAATGCATTCAATGCACCTCTCCTGCCAACCATCACAGACCTACACCAGCACACCCCGAGGGGCCCATGGTTCTTCCTCATGACCCCTGGGACGACCTGGGAGCTGCGTCTCACCATCATTTCCCAGCAATGCCAGAGAGCAACGTGGCACAGGTGGCTAACCCGGAAAAGGCCAAGAATCTAAGTCAGAAGTACGGGAAAGGCTGAATGCCTGTTGCTTTCACACCATCACAAAATCAAAAAGCCTTAAGTCAAACCATTGCAAGTCAAGGACCATTTCTCTCTCTCCCTGGGGCACTGTACTCTGCACCTAACAATGGTTGATGCAGTGAGGCTTGTATGTATTTCAACACAATTTTTAAAAAGACAACATTCCACCTGTGCAGAGCAGTGGGTGAGAGAGCCCACAGGAGACCTGGCTGGGGATCTGCCCTCAGGGGTCAGCAGGTGCTGAAAGATGAATTAGACCAGCTGAGGGTGAGGGCAGAGGAGGTCTCAGAAGTGGTGAGCAGGTGGAATCCTTGTATTGCATGTGCCCTAAAGCATGGTCCCTCCTGGGATTTGCCTCTGCACTATGGGTCCCCAGTCTATGGCATCTCTCCTACTGGGCATGCACGTGGTCCAGTGACACTTCCAATCAGAGAGGCAGTGGCCTGAGGTAGCTCTTTTCTGAGGGAGGATCCCCTGCATTCCCTTGCTTTTAGATCCTCTGACTTAGTTTCTAGATCTCAGTGCTGGAAGCTGGGTTCAGCAAACCCTGAAGGATGCTTTGCTGTTTCATGGTGTTATCTGGCCCTTCTGCCACAGGGCGGAGCACCTCTCACCTCTCCCCACAGCCAAATGCCTCATGTGAAAGTGGCAGAGAGATGGAGATGGCGGCCAGAGGCGAAGGGCACAAACCTTTAGCCTGGGAGGCCTGTGTGCAAACTCCAGATACCTACTACATGGCACCAGGCACTGTGTTTAACCCCCAGGCCTCGGCTTTCCCATCTGTGAGGTGGGTCAGTGTGAGGACTTGGTGAGATCATGAATGCAAAGGTTAGGATGGTGGTGGGCACGTGAAGAACCCTGAAATCTGCAGTCACTTCTGCGTCAGAATGACTTTCTTGATGACTTATGTAGCAGGGGTGGAACACTCCTGCAGCAGTGACCTGAGCCCCATAGCGACAGAGTCAGATGCACAGGCACAGAACTGCTGCCAACAATGGCCTGAAAGGGAACTAAAGAGGAACAGCCCCAGGTGCTGTCAACCCAGGACCAAAGCCAAGGCCACTGCACTGTCCACTGAAAGTAATTCTGCCCATAAGGCAAAAGAGACAATGTACAGGTGATAGTGGCCTGTTTCTCCCAGCTCAGGACAGTGTCTCAGGCAGCAGGTGGCTGCCCTCCTGCATCACTGCCTGCCCTGTGTTTAGCCACTACAGGACTCTGCACATGTCTCATAGCAGAGGTGGAGGACAGATTGTTGTAAGGACACTTCAGAGCTGGGTACTGGCTCATGGCTCCTGGTTTCAGATGCAGAAAGGAGGCAGGATGTGGGAGGCTGTCCACTTGGGTTTCGGGCATGCTGTTTAGTAACTATAAAGCAGATTCCTGAGCACTCTATATGTGCCACATGGCATCTGAATGCTTCACAGGGATCAACTCTTTTGGTCCTCTGGAAGGTAGACATCGGCTGGACAGACAGATAAAAGAGGGGCCCAGAGAGCATACATGACTACCTGACACAGCAAGCTCATGCCAAGATCAAGACATTTGGTCGAGATGTTGAGATTAAAATCTTCCCCTAAGTGTCATGGCACGGAATAAATACATTTCACTGATTCCAACATTTTTTTTAGAGTTGACTCAACAGCACCATTTCCTGTGGTCATGCTGTTATGAGCACCCTGTGCTCTGACCTGGGTTTTCTGTGACATCTGTGATGGGGGACCCTTTGCTGATGCTGACAGGTCTCTCTTGAGACAGATACCAAAACCACTGCATGGAGAACAAGGGAAACAGGACCTGATGCCTGGGATCCAGGGGACTCTGCCCTTGACATACAGGGCCACAGAAACCCCAAAGCATGCAGGGACATTAGCATTAGCCAAGAGCCACACCTCCTCCAGTAGAAGTGTCCATGGCCTTGGACTGAGACTCCAAAGAGAGCATGGTTCATACTTCACAGAATCAACTGACTGGTAGTGGTGGGGATGGGGTTAATCTGTTTTCATAACTCAAAAACTGACAGTTGGGTCCTCTCTGGTACCTCAAGTGCTTATACTTAACAGTAATTTAACCTCATGCTCTGCAAAGCACATCATCAATATCTCTACTATGACAATCTATTAGGAGTCAGGATCGCGCAAAGATGATCATGTGGATGGTTGGAAAGTGACAGAGCAGGGTGGACTCGGCTTTGCTGGGGAAGGGACATTGGAGACTGTATCTTGTGGAGAAGTGGCTGGAGCCTCGGGCCTGCCACACACATTGTCCGTATCCCTCTGATCATTAACGGAAGCCTCAGCTCTGGGACCTCTGCTATCTCCTCTATCACTCGCATCTCAGCATCTCATTACTGGAGTACCACAGAATGCCTCCATCACAGACATCCTGCAGGGCTTGGAGGAAACATGGGGGACATGTCCACCTATACCCCTGCATGCTGCCATGGACAGGGTCTTCCTTCTACCCCAAAGGAAGTATTATGGTACTCCTCCAGGTAGTGCAGACCCATCCCACCCTCCCCAGTTCCCATCCCTGAGCCCTGAAGCTGCGCTTACTGAAATCTTCTGACCTGATTTGCATGAGGTTGTCCTGACATCCTTCAGTCCCTGTACCCACCTCATCAAGGAGAACTTAGGTTTTAAGGGCCACTGGCCAGTGGTACCTCCCTCTGGCCCAGTGCCCAAAGTGTAGTGGCCCTACAGAACAAGTGACTCAAGAACTAGGCATTGCAAAGAGCCAGTACCACCATGTGGGGCCTGGAGATGACATAGTACCTGTGGCAAAGGTCTGGGATACACAGGGGCCCAGAGTGTTTGGGGTGGGCGTGCTCTGAAAGGATGGGGTCATGAGTGTGGCAGCCAGGACCCCACAGGTAGAATGAGCTGCCACCTTCCACCCACACTGGGCACTTTCTTTCACCTGCTGTCTTTCCTGGTGCTGTCAACACCTCTCCTCTGGGTTGTACACTGTAGTCCAGTACAAACCCCAGTGCAGCCCTGGGCTGCCCATCCCTGAGGACTGTGGTCCTTCTTATGAAGGTTGAGCCTTAACCTTGAATTTCCAACCTCCAAAATTGTGAGAAATAAACTGTGGTTCCTAAGCTGTCTGGTATACGATATTCAGTTATAGCAGCCTGAACAAACCAAGACAATGTCTACCCTGTCCCATCTGTCGCCTGGATGAGCGCAGGGCTCTGCAAGGTGCCAAGAAAGCCAGCTGCCCTGCCCAGGCAGGAGATGGCAGCACATGTGAACATCTTCACAGCAATAGATGCCAAGGAGCTGGCCTCTGGATGCCCTTCCCAGTCCACAATATCCTGGCAGTGACGGCGCCCTGGAGCCACTGCTCTGCTGAGTGTCCATGGTGCAACCTGCTCTGATGCAGAGCTACACCAAGGGTGAGGGCGGAAGCCGCCTCCCCTTCACTGACTGCTCAGTAGTCTCCTGGCATCCACAGCCAGAGTGCGGGGGAACCCACTGCCAGCCCCAAGGAAGCCTCCTCCTCTTGCCAAAGTGCAATGTGCTTCCGACAGAAAGAGCTATTTTTAGGTGGCTCCGTGATTCCCCACACCTCCTTGCCAGCATTGGGAACAGTTCCTCACAGAGACACCAGGGGAGTCACGGGGACCCATCCTCACCCTCATCTTTGGCTTTCCTTTTGAGTGGCACAGTGTCACCTGTGCCAGATGCCTGTACTAGAAAGCAACTGTTATTCAAAGACCAGGAGCCTGGCCAGGAGGTTTTAGGTACGAGCATCTGAGCATCTTCAGAACATGGCAGGGAGACCCAGAGTCTGGCTGGGTGAGGTCAAGGCCACTGGTCTCTAAGGACACTCTGTAAGAGAGTCTCAGGAAAGAGCTGGAGGGGCGGCACAGCAATGACTCCTGAGGTTACTCTAAAGCAGGTCCATACTCAGGGACCCCTGGCCCGTGTAGGTTGAAAGGGGACCTGATACTTATGTGAAGATTTGCCCAGACAAGGCCCTTTGAGGTTACCTAGAGGTGAGGGACAAAGTGTCCCCATGCCATGGAAAGTGAGGCAGATCCAGCCCTTTATGCTCCACTCGTGGCCAAGGGCAAGGGGTTGGGACAGTCTCACTCTGGAATCACAGGGTGGCAGGCAGGGCCCAGTGCTCAGGCATCCAATGACCAGAGAGGGGTCACTTTAACACTGCGGCCACAGATGAGCCACCGCACCTCTGTACCCACACTCCTCCTCTGTACCTGGGAATAGTAACTCCAGCATGACTCCTCCTCGGTGACTACTGTTAAGAATTAAAATAGCTAACATGGGCCAGTGACTTCAAACCATGCTTTTCAATATTCGCAAAGCATCTAATGTTAGCAAGCTCACTGTGGAAACTTATACAGTAGATGGAGATGATGCCATTGTGAGGCGGGTTTATTTCCAGCACAAAAAATAACATAATTTACCTCATTAACAGAAAAGGGGGTAGTTATATGATCATCTTTGATAGTTGCAGCATCTGATTGGTTTTGATGGTTTATCAGAGGCATTGCATATAATGATACTGATTTCATGGCTAAAATCTAATAGATTAGGAATAAAATTTAATATAAAGGAATTAAATGAACTTAGTCTGCTACTGAATTAATAAATACAGTTGACCTTCTGTAACTAGGCTTAGTGCATTTGTGGATTCAACTAGCTATGGATTAAAAATATTCAGGAAAATACATGCATGGAACATGTACAAGCTTCCTGCTCATCATCATTCCATAAATAATACAGCGCAAAAACTTGTGCAGTGTTTCCATTTTTTAAATTTTGTATTTATTTATTTTTGCCTTTTTGAGACAGGGTTTCACTATGCAGTTCAGGGTGGCCTTGAATTCACTTTGTAGGACAGGCTGGCCTCGAACTCGCAGCAACCCTCCTGTCTCAGCCTCCCAAATGCCAGGATTCTTGTTGTATTAAGTATTATAAACCATCTAGGATTATTTAAATATACAGGAAGACATGTGTGATTTCTATGAAACTCTGGCATTTTATATAAAAACTTGAGTATCAACATACCCTGGGTTTCTGTTGGGGTTCTGGAGCCATTCTTCCATGGATACCTATAAACAACTGTGTGTTACTTCATAAAGAAGCAACCCACATCTGACTGACACTTGATCCCCAGGGCTGCTGTTCTGGGCTTGCTAAGGGGAAGCTGGCGGGGGAGCAGGGGACAGGCTGGCCTCATGGGTCTCACTGTATCTGGATTCCTCGGTCTTCATCCATGGCTCCTCCCATTCTCCAGGACATCAGACCAGCTTCCTTACACCACAGCTTCAGGACAGGCCTGGGGACCTCATCTCCCAGGGCTGACTCTGCAGCTTGCGTACTGTCACTTCCGGCAGGTTCCACCGGTTAAAGAACTGGAGGGGATTCTGGGAACATGGTGGGGGCCAGACTCCCCATGCTGATGGCAGAGCTTCACTCTTCAACCTACCACGTCTGTGAAATGGATGTAGCAAGGGTCCATTCATGAGTACCTTGCCCTTTGCACCTGGATCAAACAGCAGCCCAAACGGTCACATTATCACCTGGATTTGAACCTGGGTTCCACAGCTTACACACCTCAGCTCCCCACAGGGCTGTCTAGCTAAGACTGGTCCAAAACAAGCACCCTTGCTAGCAAGTCACATCACAGGATGCTGACACTCCCCACCAGCGCCACTTCTGAACACAAGACAGAGGTCTCATTGGTCTGTTAGTTGGCACTGGAAGATTATAATTAAGGAGAAAAAAACATTTCAGCATCTAGAAGTTTCTAATCTAACCAGTGGGGCAGATCCAGCTGGTCTATCTTCATTCTAACAATTTATCTTCCAGCCAAGATGTGGAAACACTGATTAGGTAAGAGCCTGCCAGCCCTGGGGAGGGGGCTGCCTCCCTCATCCTGTCTATGCAGTGTATCCACAGTTCTCTGTCCTGAAAAATATCCATGGCAGACTGGGGGAAAAACGCTCCATGAGAAACACCAGAGGGACTCACACAAGTTTAGCACTCACATATGAGAACGGGAAGTAATTTCACATCTATCAAATGCATCTCCCCTTTCCCAGATGGATTTGCCAACAAAATGAGTTTCTCCTTTAAAACAGCAACGGGCTTGAAGGACATCTTCTCCTCCTCTGAGAAATCATGATGGCAAGCCAACAATTCTCCAACGTTTGTGGAGAAGCAGTCTTCAAGAAAGAGGCTCAGTATGCAGGGGTATACGGCACAGGGCAGTAAGATGTTCCCACTTGCTTCAGGGTCTCCCAACTCGCAGGCAGGAGGAGTGAGTCCTCTATGTGTGAGAGGTTGAGACTCACAGATACAGATGTCCCTAGACTGGCTCTGGTGCACTGCGACAGTGAGAAGCATGAGCAAGCTGGTCACAGCAAAGGGCTTGCACATAGCCAAGCCCTGAGGAGCAGCATTTGATGCTACCCTCAAGCCCGCAGGAGGCAGAGCTGCCGTGACCCTTGCTTCACAGCAAGGAAGCAGACCTTGCAAGCTCCAGGGATGGGATTTCCAGTTCTCCAAAGGTGAATCTTGTCTACTGAATTCCAAAGCCAGGGTAGGGTGAGTGCTGCACATAACCTCCTGGGGCTCTAACTGCAGAAATCCCCACAGTGCCCCAAGCCAGCCTCAGCTTTCCCGCTTGGAAAGAGTCAGCAGGGAGGTTAATACTGACATGGGATTTGTAGCAGAGGTGAAGCAGCATTTTCTGAAGACAAAGAAAACAATGACAGCCGAGATCAATGCACATGTGTGTTGGTTTGCTAGGGCTGCCACACAGAGTGCCATATCCGGGTGGCCTAAACGGCAGACAGTCCATGTCTCATGTCCTGGAGACTAGAAGTCTAAGCAAGATCTGGATATTGCAGGGCTGGTCCCTCCTGAGGCCGCTTTTCCTGGCTTGCAAATGGCATTGCTTCATGTGTCCTCACATGGTCCTCCGTGTGTTTGTGTCCTGATCTCTCCTTGTAAGGACACAGCGTTTCTATAAAGGACCCTTCCTCAAATCCAATCAGATTCGACTTATAACTGCTTAGCACGAGAGGAGCGGGGAATCTCCTTCCCTTCCTCATGGACACTTAAGGTCCTCAAGCAAACACCAGCTTGGAGCTGTTTCCAAAGGCTTGCTGAGCCCTCCACACAGTAAACTCTGTTTCTCAGTTTCAGGGGTGTGGTGATGTCAGCTATGCAGACATGCCTGTCACACACAGAGGTGAACCCTCTGTCTCCCCAAGACTTCATCATAAACAACTTTATGCCTATCTTGAAAGCTGAAAAAGTGATGAAAATCAGAGTAGCGCCCAACTAGCTCACACACTTGTTTATGTGCTGCCTCATGTCTATGGGTATCCATGTGTGTGCAAGAAGCCGTGTGATTTCATCACCCCGTGTTTCCTGCTGAACCACTGTGATGCTTTCTTCTCAAAGTCCCTCGGCTTCCGCAGGGACGAAGGATGTCTTCTCACACCTAGGGTTACAATCGGAACACTAGCATTTGTTCCCAAACTAAGACCCACTCCATACAGTTTCTCCAGAGGTCTCTTGCCCATAACCCTTTGTAGTGCCAGACTTTAAAAAAAAATGCACACGGTGAAACACATGGGCCTCGAGTGTATAAAGGGATGCAGTCCAATGGCATCGCTTTCCCAGATCACCATCACTCGAGTCAAGAACTGGAATATTCCCATCAGCCCATGTGTCCCCCCGCCTCCATCTCATTCCCTCCCTCCCACCAGCCTTAGAGCAACAAGATCCTGACTTCCCTCACTAGAAAGCAATCAAGTCTCCCTGCTGAATGTCACACACGTGAACGCCTATGTTACACGCTCTTGTGTGTCTGGTTTCCTTTGCGCTATATTATGTTCTAGAGGTGCAGAAATTAATTTGAGATTTTTCTCAGAAGTTTGAAAAGTCAACGACTAGAAGACTCAGCCCAAGACCTGAAAACCCCAGCATCCCTGTGGTCCAGGCTCAGCCACCACAAACACCACTGCTGTGACTCAGAAACAGCATTTCTCACCCAGGGACAAGGGGAGGCCAGGAGTGGGAGTGGTCGGTTTCCTAAGGAGGCACAGTCATGCTATGCGGACACATTCTAAGACCCAGTGGATGCTACAAGCCAGAATAGCACTGAGCCCTTCGCATGCAGAGGGAAAATTCACCTTTTTGCTCAAATAAAATGCTTTTTGGCTTTTCTTTAGTATATAGAAATTTCCAGCCTTCACGACTCTTGTGAACTCTGGAGTCATTCTTAAGGGTCATTTGGACCCTATGACCCCTGTGGCTCTGATAACCGAGATGGCCATGAAGTGACTAGTGGACAGGTGACATATACAGTGTGGGTGTGCTGGACAAAATGGTGACTCATGTCCTGGGCAGGAGGAAGCAGATGGGTGAGAGTTTTTCATGCTCTCAGAATGAGAGGCAATTTTAAGGCTTAGGACTTCTCTCTGGAATTTTTCCACTTAAATATTTTTGGACAGAGGTTCACAGGGGGTAACTGAAATTGCAGAGGAAGGGGGTTACTGTTGTTCTCGGATTACCTTACAGACATATAAAACACTTCATTCCACGGTGCAGAGAGTTAATCACAGAAACCGAAATCATGCTCATGCATTAATACACAACTTGGTGCTTAAGAGGGATTTTATTGGATCGGATTCTACAACGAACCAAAGAAGCCATTTCATTGACATTACTGTCACATGTCCCTGGGGGGACATGAAATAGGAACTCGAAGTTGTTTCGTCCACGAAAGTAAAATGGCCTGCGGGAACGGACTGGCTTCTCCTAGTGCTGTGGTCTGGCTTTTCACAGTCTCAGGGAACTGAACTGGACACATGTCACTCAGTCCAGCCCCGCCCCCACCTCCTCCAGCAAACAGAAGGAAATGAAGCCAGGCAGCCCCGCCCCCAGCCGCATCTTCCCTGCTGATTATCCCACCATCTCCCAGTGTTCATAAATAGACTCTGACTGGGTCATGTCCTTTAGAGAGAATGACATCACACTTGTAATTAATCCCAGTGCCACAGAAAAAAACTTATTATGTAAAGAGAGCCACGTCCCCCCTCTTTTCCCTCGTTCACCCTAAATTGCAGACCCCATTAAAATAACACAGCTCACTCAGGGGACACCCTAATACCCAGGAGCCGCTGGCTGCTAAGATACAGCGGATGTATGTGATTTAGATTCCACACGATTAAATAACATAAAATTGCATTTCAATGCCTTGAGGAATAAAAATAATCAAGAGACATTTACTTTATTGGGAAATACCTGGGGATAGTGCTCTATAAGCAGCAGGTAAAGTTGGAGAGAAGGAAGACAATGGAGGAAGGAGGAGAGAGGGAGAAAAGAGGAAAAGACACTGAGTTTTCCTGAAGGGGCTTCTAAATCCTTGTCTAAGGGTTCCATTTCTCACCATGTCCTTACCAGCACTTGTTATGCATCTATTATTACAGTTGTTCCAATTGGAATGATTTGCATTTTTCTGACAGCTAATGATACTGGCCATTTTTCATATATTGCATTCCTGGTCACTGAATCAACCTTCCGAAGAGACACCTGCACACCCATGATCACTGCAGCACAAGTGAAGACAGTTAAGATGCACACTCACTTCCCTGCTCCTTGAGAGCTGAGTGGATAAAGCAAACATGATATGTAGCCATACTGGAATATGATTCAGCCACAAAGGAGAATGAGATCCTGTCATTTGCAGCAAGATGGATAAAGCTAGCAGACATGATGTTAAGTGAAATAAGCCAGACATAGAGAGACAAGGGTTGAGTGTTCTCTCTCATTGGTGAAAGCTAAAAAGAGTCAACCTGAAAGTAGCACAGTGATTCCGGGGGACCGGGAAGGCTGGATTTGATCAATGCATGCTATATGCATGCATGGAAATAGTGTATTGCATCCCATTCATATATACAGTTTATATATGTTAATAAATTTTTTAAAGATCGATTTTTCAAAATAATTTAAAACCACTATAAATATAAACCAAGGACTCAAGGTTCCCACTTAAGGATTTGAGGGCTAAAAGGGGTGATTCTGGGGTGAATGTGCAGACTCTACATGGCAACACCCCAAAAGCTATCCTTGTCGGCTCTCAGGACTCTGGGGTAACCATGGCTCTGCTGTGTTCCTGATTGATTAGCCCTTCATCTCCCATTTGGGAAGCAAGACTGCATAACGGGGTCATCTGAAGGCTCAGACACTGCTGGCCACACCTGAGGACAGACCAGCAGCACCCAGGTGGGTTGTCAGAGCAGTGACACCGTGGCATGGATCTTTATTGCTTTTAAATTAATCGCCTTTTGACTTATTCACATGAGTGCTGCAAATACAGAACACTGTGATGGCAGCAGATTCTGTGCGGGGCTCTTGGCCCTTGGGCTGGGATCATGGCTGATTCCAGCCATGCCCGGTAGCTCTGTGGCATCTTTCTCAGGACCCCTGAGGATGCAGGACCTGCCAGCCACATTTGACAGCCATTCCTGACACAGAGCAGGGGACCAGCAGAGCCACATGAGCAAGACTGGGCAGCACTGTCCTACAAGCAGATCCTCCCCATCTCTCTGGTCTCCCTGTGACACAGTCATCAGGAGAAGAGCTCACAAGTTTCCTGACAGCCTGAAGCTCCCCAACCAAGGAGCCACATTGAGGTTACCCCAGTCCTGCCCCGCCCCCATCCTGGAGCCCATGGGAGCAGAAAGTCCACAAGGAGGCTTCTTAGCATTACAACTACCTTGTGACCAGTAAGAGAGGCTGAATGTATGACAAGGAAGAAACTCAGCAACTGCAAACACCGAGAATGTTCTAGGTACCACTCCATTCACTTCTGAAATGTCTGTCACCCACCACGGGCTGCAGTTGGCTGCTTTCGCTTTGTCATGGGAATGTATTTTGTGGGTGGAGCTCACTCTTCTCTGTTGTTGGCTTGTGATCACCTTTCAGAGGATTTCTGGGTATCACCTGTTTATGTGACAAGTTCAACCTTGGGTCCTGATAGGATCGATCAAAATACTAAAGTTTTTTTTTTTTTTTTTAAACACAGAACTTGGTCTCTTAGGGACACTTAGCTGCCACTGGGAATCTCATCTCAAATGTGCATGGCTGCTGTTCCAAAATCTGCCAGCGCATGTTAGCAGACTGTATGCACCCCCCAAAACTCCTTAGCAACTACATCCTGGTGCCTAACATTTTAATTCCTTCGGTTATGATTCATGGTGCCATCTGTGGACAGATAATGAGAGACAATAATACAAGAATAGCCACCAGGCATGTGTTCAGCAGAGTTCTAGCCTTGATGCCTCCACGTCAGGGGAATGGACGGGTGCCACACTAGGAGATGCCTCACCTGCCGGGGCTCACACAGGAGCCGGTGGGTTGGATCAGAGGATGGCGAGCCCCTACCTGCACTCGAGCCCCCCAGAACACATCAAGTATAGCTGCAGGATCCTGGAGATCATTAAAGGCAGCAGATATACAAGAAGGGAGAATCCACAGGAAGCGCATCACCCACAAGGGGCTCCTGTCTGACCTGCCAGGTTGGATGGATGAATGAAGGAGGGGGGCAGGACTATGCGAAAGGAGGCCCCTGAGTCCCCTTAGGCCTGGCACATAGAGAGCTCATTCTCCTCTTGTAAATTTGAGATCCTACTTTAAGACTTCTGGACTATCTGACTAATGATGCTCGGATGTCAGACATCTTTCTTTCTTTTCATAAATCCCAATAGTCAGCTTCCTGTTGTTTCAGCAAATTCCCCCAAGGACCAGCAGAAATGCCTCCTCACAGCTGCACTTGCCACCCATCATCTTGAGGGCGGGGCACGTCCCCAGAGGTCTCCAGAATGTCCATGTTCGAGGGATACAAGAATGTGTGCTGGATACTGACTTCTGTCAGTAGTTTGCCTAAAGCTGCTGTAAACCAGCAAATATGCAAGGGATAAATGAGCTTGGTTGTCCCCTGTTCTATGGGGAAGGAGGCAGGCAAATCAGAGTCAAGACAACCTGAGTCCCTGTGACATGTCCTGCTGGGGTTAATGTGAGAGCTGACCTGAGAAAAGGTCGGGGGGCATGGAACTCCCTAGAAGGGGCAGGATGGAAGCCAGGACCGAGTGATCCCTCCACATTTCTTCTGTCCACCTGTCACATGGTCACACAGCAGATCTTGGCAGGAAAAGCTCTTAGCACTTCTGGATTGCTAAGCTGGCAAAACCCACAAATGTGAAATCCTGGAATACACTGCATACACACACATACACATGCTGCCATCCGCCACCCTTTGACACAGGAATCAGAGCAAGTTTCAGAATTATCTCCAGGATTCTAAGGAGCATGATTCACTGGAAAGAGGACATTGATGTCATTGTCTTCCTGTGAACTCAGCTGGCAAGACGTCCCCTTGGCTACCCCTTCCCACAGTAGGCACAGCATGCAGCATGTCCTTGTGTCTGGAAAGCGACTGCAAACACTCAAGATGACTTGGGTTCTCTCAGCTCCAAGCCTCGGCTTCGTGTCCAGGGCCAGCAGCCTGGGGAAAGGTGAGCTGGGCCAAACGGATCCCAGGAGGAAACCAAGCCCCTGCAGGCTTTGTGCTGCGATGTGCAAGCTTCCCTCCAGGAGCAAACACGCGGTTCCCGACAATGTGTGCAGACTTAAGGTGCTGATGACACACAGCTGGGGACATCGGCACTGCTTAGAAGACCTTTGCCTAATTTTTTCAACAGAAAAGCAAAGCAATGAGAAGGAAAGTGATCATGAATAGCTGCTCTGAGGGGAGAGAGCAAGTTACCTCTCAGCTCTGAGAAACCGGAAAAACCTCCTTCCAGCCTGCTCCAAAGCAGATACAGGGCTGGCTGTGCTAAGGCCACTAGGGAAACCTCTCCAGCCAACATATTTAAATGGATTTACTGTGAGAAGCCTGACCCAGGGAAGAAGAACAGTTACTGTAAAGCAGATATCCTACCACATATCTGGGTCCCAGCTCCCCCACAGGGAGCAGAGTCCCCTGGGGTCCCCTACATGGGCTCCCATGCCAGCTGTGAGCACAGTCAACAGTCACAGCTTTCTCTCTTCCTGAGGGGAATTGATTGGTGCCAATTTTACTGATACGATCATGTCCTAGGAGCACAAAGTCACTACCATACTTACTGCAGTCATCTGTGCCAGGCATAGCAAGCCACGGAACAGTAACTGGGGCAATGTGCCAAAATCATGTGGCTCTTTTCTTCATTGGTCTTTTTAAACGGACAAACACTATACATACATTTGTGATATAGAATATTTTGAAAAGTGTCTTATACAATGGTTAAATGGAGCTCACTAACTTACGGGTTACTGTGCATGCTTTTTTTGTGTGATGTGAACTCTTAAAGTGAACTCTCTTAGCAAATGTCCAGGAGCCAAAAATAGGTTATTAACTATAGTCACCACACTGCACAACAGACCTCTTGAACTCTGTCCTCTTAGAACAGAAAGAAGTGCTACTCTGAGTAGCATTTTGTATCCTTCCACTGACACCCCAGCCCTGGGGGAACCCCCATTCCATTTGCTGCTCCTATGAACTCCTCTCTCTTTGATTCTATGAGTGAAAACATGTGGCATTTGTGCTGGGCTCATTTCACTTACCATTATGTCTTCCAGGTTCAAAATGTGGATTTCTTTTAAACAATTAAATGCAACCAATGTAAGCATGGTAATTGGCAGTTTCCAAATTGCAGAGACCACAGCATAGCGGTTTTGCTGGGTAAGACCTGGCTTCTCATCCCAGGTTCAAAGCTACCAGCTGTGGGTTTTGGTTGTATTACCTAACAGCTCTGGGCCTCAGTGGTAAATATAAGCAGAGGTAATATTCTCTACCTTGTAGTGTATATTGTCAATTAAAGTGAGACAGTGAGTATAGACCAATTAGCAATATTGCTAGATACACAAGACTTCACTAAATGGTAACTCCTGCTATACATAATTGTTTTTAACAACACTCCATAAATGGTAGAGAGGAATGTTTAAAAAAAAAACCACCTAGGGCAAAGGAAAAGAGTGGAAAGGAGAAGAAGAAAGCTGGACTTTATGTACATAATTCATTTTATATATTCAACTTTAAAATGATGCAAATATTTCACAATTATAAACCAAAATTAAAAACTTAAAAAGCAACCATTAAAAATTGAAACTAGAATTAAAGGAATTTCTGCATGCATATGGCTGCTGGCATAAACAAACAGAGAAAATTATTGCAAATGACTTCCCCACACAGTAATTTAATTGCATCTCCCTAACGGGACTGACTCCAGTGACAAAACACAACCGCAGATCAAAGTCTGAAGCCATTTTAGCACCAGGCTGTTGGTGGAAGTGTCAGTATTAGTATTTAAAGGATTCTGTGACAGAGCAAATCATAATTAAAGCAATGCTGCTCACTAAAAGGTGAGGTTTTAGCCAGGTACGGTAGTGTATGCCTGTTAACCCAGCTACCAAGGAGGTTGAAGCAGGAGATTGTGAAGTTTAAGGGCAGCTTAGGTAACTTAGCAAGATTTTGTTTCATAAGACTAACACAATAAAGCAAAACAAAGCAAAATAAAATGGGCTGGAGATATAGATCAGCGGTAGAGCACTTGCCTAGCACTCATGAGGCCCTGGGTTCAATCCCCAATACCACCTAAAAAACTAAAACAACAAAACATAAACCCACCTAAGATTTTCAGTGCAGTTGGAGGGAGTTGTAGATTAATATTTAAAGTCCAAGGGATTAAACACATTTCTGTGGTCTGAATGTGTCCCAAACAATATTGGGAGGTGGGGCCTCCTGAACAGGTCAGGAGAGCTCTGTTCACACAGAGGACTGTCCTCCCTCCAGAGTGGAGTCGGGCCCTTCTTGCTCTCTACTTTCTTCCAGAGACAACAGAGTCCAAGGCCCTCACCAGCTCCAGTTTCCTCTAGAGCAGTGAGCCAAATAAACTCTGTTCTCTACACATGACACAGGCCTAGGTATTCTGTGATGGCAGCAGAAAATAGTCTAAGACACTTATGGTGTGTATGAGTTTTAAAATAAGCACCATTGCATTTATTTATGTGTGGCCCCAAGCTATTGCTTTCCACTAAGAGGAATCAGGCTTCCCAGGAATGCCAATTACATGTCTGAGACAAAAGACAACTTTCCAGGACAGCGTGAAATATCTCACCATACCAGCAACTAAGGAAGCTGTCAATTACCTTGAGGTCATGCCAAAAGCACACAAGCTCTGTGGCTACAGAATAATAGAATGAAGCAATTACGGGCAGGTGAGTGATTACCAAGAGGAGACTGGACAATAAAACACAACGGCAAACACCTTTCTGCAGGCACCAGAGAGCTACCAAGACTGAGAAGACCAGTGATGCCCAGATTCTGGGAGGGGACAGTGGTCCAGGTGAGCAGACCCACAGCTGCTCCTCTTTTGAGGTCCCTAGGGCATTTTGCACTTGGGAAAGGCTCAAGAGCTGGTCTCCATATCTTCTGGGTTCAGGGAATTGCCAGAGCTTTTGGAGTCAAGTGAGGCTTAGGCAGCAAACTTTGCAGGGTCAAAGCATGGAGAGAGGGCAGAGTGGGAGGCAGAATCACAAAGATACAAGATGAATTCTGATAGTGAGAGGGACAGGTCAAAGTATCAGGCTCAGAACTGTCAGGGAAGGGACAGAGAAGGATAGTGGGGCTACATTCTAGAAAGGAAGGAGAACCAGAGTTAGTTCCCCAGATGTATCCAACCCTGTTCCTGCTCAGTCTCTGACAAGTTGAAGGTGAGGAGCCCTCATTCTGTCTCCCCAGTATGAGGAAAGACAGAAAACCGCCTTACTCAGGGCCTCCATAAATCTATATACAAGAATAATGTCTGATATTCTTTGGCTTTGGCTTTATCCCAATCCCAATTCCTTGTCAATTCCAGAGAAAGCACCACTGTCAGGAAACAAAGCGAAAAGCTAGGCAATAGAAAGAGACCTATGGATGATTAGAGCAAACAGCCCAGCACATTAGAATGACAATGTTGACAAAAGATAAAGGAAAATTTGGAGAAAATAACTGAATGATGAGGAATTTTACCAGAGAACTAGAATGTAGAAAAAAGAATCAGTTATTAACTACTGGGTCTGAAAATTCAGCATCTCTAATTAAGGACTCAGAAGGAAGATTTAAGGTAGGTCTAGTGGCACATGCCTATAATCTCAGCTACACAGGAGGCTGAGAAAGAATGGCAAGTTTGAGGGTAGTTTGGGTAATTTAGCAAGACCCTGCATCAAAAAGCGAAAAGGACTGGGAGTATAGCTAAAGCTCAAGGGTACAGCACCCCTGGGACCAATTCCCAGTATTCATGAAAAAAAAAGGTTGGTTTAGGATTAGATTAAGATGGCCCATGAAAGGCAGATAAGAAAACTGAAAAGCAAGTCAATGAAAATGGACATCCCCAAGCACAGTGAGAAGAAAGGATGGAGGACATGTAAGAACATGCTGGAGGGCTGTGATGTGTGGCTAGAGTCTAAGAGGCACAAAAGATGGAGAACAGACTGCTCTCCATTAATCCTGCACTAATCAAACACGCAGACCCACAGACTGAGAAAGTCTACTGAGGCTCAAGGAAGATTATACAAGAAAAATTACCTCTAGCCTCACAACTGTGAAAACCAAGGACAAAGAAAATTTCTGAAGCCGTCCAAGCAAATGGTCATTACCTACAATTACATCCATGGTAGCGTTTCAAAGACACTGGACACCCAGAGATGGAAAGAAGAAAGGGACCCAGCTGCTAATACAGTACCCGCTCCCAACACAACATCTTCCAGATACACGGTGAAATAAGGACATTTTCAGGAAAAAAAAATATCAAAGCAAAGAATCTGTCACCAGCATGAATTCTAAAAAGGACTTCTTACAGTCACAAAAAAATGATCACATATAAAATATGGAAATTCAAAAAGAAATGAAAAGCAAACGGAAAGTAAATGAGAGTAAGTGATCAAGGTCAGTCAAACTGGGGTGGGAGGGGAGTTTCTGTGTTTCCAGAGCCGAAGACTCTTACCACGCTTCTGAATCCCACCAACCCTCAGCTAGGAGATCACCTATTGGATATTCCCTGTTTGGGATTTGAGTCTCTCTGTTGTAGGTTGACAATAGTGTAATAGGTATAATAACTCATACCCATCTTGGGGTACCGATGTGGGCTTCTTCTCTCCCAAATCTCTCTCTTTGACTTTGGCTTTTCTTATAGTTTTCTTTAAAGCATAGAGCTTTCTGTATTTTGCTGATTTTTTCATGTTACCAATCAGACCTCTCCATGTCTTCGGCTCTGCAGAAGCATGCCTGAGGTAAGGTTAGGGTGGCTGTCACACATGGGGACAGTCACTGTTTCAACTATTACCAGCTTAACAAGGCAGCTCCTCTTTCCTTCCAGCTGTGGGTACCCAGCCTATGAGGAGCCATCAATCCCTGCCCAGTGACAAACCCAAGCTGGCTGTGAGACTCCATGAGGAGGTAGGCAGGAGGCCAGCCAGCTGCACAGGGCTGAAGCACTCATTTCTCAGATTCCTAGATCTGATTCTCAGTGCCCCTTGGTCTGACCTCCAGCCACTGCGCTGTCACCAGAGTCCCCAAGGATCCCATCCTATTACACAGGTAGCATCAGACCTGCTGGGTGTAGAGTAGGTCTCTTTTAAGATGAGAGCTGTACCAACGGGAGCAGGAGGTGCCACACCTGGTCTCCTCTGTCATGCTCCTGGGTCACAGGGCTGGTGTGTGGGGGCTGGACTCACCTGGAGCTTGATTTGCAGCCAGGAGGATAGGACTGATACTCTGTAAAGGCTGACAATAGTCACCGCGTCATTTAAACACAAAAGAATCTCCAAACAGGACGGGGTTTGTTTTAGAGATGAGAGAAAGGCAAAGCTACACACATAGCAAGGGACAGGGTACAGCCGCAAGTGCTGGCCCCGAGTCTGAAGCACCCTCTACTCTATCAAGCGGCTTCGGTGGAGCAGTAAAACTGGAAAGTCACCTCTAGCAGACGGCGAGGCAGACGGCTGGTGATTCTGAAGGATCACCTTGTTCTCACTTAAGATTCTGGCCTGGGGATGTGGCTGTCACTTCTCTCTCACATTTCCTTTCTCCTGTGTTTGAGCCTTCACGCGGCATTGCCATGAGGGAAGCCTGATGTCTTAGCAAACAGCACCCTTGACAGACAACGCTGGCCTGCGCCTGCCCAGAATTCAGTGCTGTGAGGATAGATGGAGGCCTCTATGGTTTCTGTCCTCAACCCCACGAGTTCATGGATGTGATTCTCTTCCAACCACCATTCTCATAGGAGAGCAGATTCCCTGGGAATGAAAGTCAACATTCTTTTGCCCACTCTGGACAATTACTCAAAGCTTCTCTGCCCCCTGGTGAGGAAATCCCACGGATGGCACAAAGCCAGCTGTAACTGTCCATGAGTAGCTGGGGGTGGGGATTTACTTTTCTTGTTTTGCAGTATAGGGAATTGAACCCCAGGAGTGCCGAGTAACAACACTGGCTTTACCGCACCTAACTCTCTTCCTTCATTTTAGATACAGTCTTGGGAAGTTGTACAGCCTGGCCTCAAACCTGCAATCCTCCTGCCTTAGCCTCCAAATAACTTGGACTACAGGTGTGCACCTCTACACCTAGCAAGATGGTGAGAGGGGGTTATAGCTGCTGGACTAGGGGCCTACAGTTGTCAGTGAAGACTTCAGCAGCAGTTTCCGTATGTTTTAGCAATGGTAGCATATATGCCCCATTTCATCAACCACTTTACAAGATAAACATCTCAGTGATGCCCTGCTACTCTGACATGGAGCTTGGAAAGCATGCATTTTTATTAAAGACGGCCCACCAAAGTGGAAAAAGCTCTTTTAATGTTTGTAAATGAGGCTCCTGAGATGCAGGCGTGCCCTGGATATCGAGCTATTCATTGCACAAATAGCCTCTTCTCAGAATGTTTCTTTTGCTCCTGCCAGCACCTCCTGCCCTGCACTACCTATCTGCAATCAATACAAAGTAGAAATCCTAGAATGCAAAAACCAGGCACTTAAATCCTGCTAGAAGAACACGTGAGGCAGGTTTTTCTGACCTGAGCTCTGTACTTATGTTAGAGTTTAAATATAAAACCAGACCCACCATAAATGACCAGTAAGCAGGTCTACCCTTGAGGGAACTGAAGCTGGCTTTAGCCTTTGGATCAATGTGAACATGAACCTGAGGCACAGGGTTTCCTCTACTCAACTTGCAGGGTACAGACAGCTGTAGTGTTTATTACCAGTGCAAGTGTCTACAGATGATCCTTGTTATCTGTGGGAGTTATGCACTGTAAAGCAGCCACAAAGATTGAATTAGTAAATACTGAGCCACTGTTAAGAGACTGACAGGGCTAGGTTCGCCTAAGCCTTGTTTAATGTGTTAGTGTTGACTCATTAACACTAAGCTTATGGCCAACAGCACTGTAGCTTGTGTCTGCAGGAGGCTTCGCTGACACATACGCATGCTCTGCCAGGCTCACTGCAGCTATCCTGAGCTCAGGGAGCCCGGAGAGCACATTAGCACAACACCAGGGCACCACTTTCAACTGCAAAGTCACCAACAGAAATGTACAAAGTTAAAGAAATATGGCACTGTGTAGATTGCCAAGAGGACCTACAGCTAGATGTGATGGTGCATTCCTGGAATCCAAGGAATCCAGGAAGGTTGAGGCAGAAAGATTGCAAGTTTAAGCCCAGCCTAGGCAATTTAGCAACTTCATGAGACCCTGTCTCAAAATAAAATTAAAAAAATAACAAGGACTGGGTATGACGCTCAGCATTAAGGCCCCTGGGTTCAATCCTCAGTACTAGGAGAGGGGAAAAAAAGAAAGACAGAATGAGAGAGAATGCGTATTTGCAGTATGAGACCTGAAAGAGGAAGGCCGAGCATCTGCTTCCACCTGTGCCAGGAATTTGCTGGCTGGGAGACTGACCCCTGGGCCTGAGGATGACCATGAACATTTTAACTTTGGTGTTAAAATAAATTTTAGCAAGCAGACAAATCCACAAGTACAGAATCTGTGAAAAATGAGATGAATTGTACAGCGGGCCTCATTTAGAGTCTCTAGGTCTGGTCCATCTAGCAGACAGCAGCACATTCTCTCTACCATTATTCACTGGCCTCTCTTCTGTCTCTTGGCCGGTCCCTGAGCACCTGCTTAAAACAGAAAGGTAGAAACCAGCAACCAGAATCTCTGCCACACTGCGTGGTGCAGGAGGAGAGAGCCAGGCAGACCCCAACTGTCCGCTCCTTAAGGCAGGGCAATCTGCTACCTTCTGTGTTTAAAAAAAATAAGCGCCCACAATAATAAGAAGTAGACTCAAAAGAAACACATGGAGACAAAAGATTCTTTGTATCTGTTTTATCAACAATAATATTTCCCACAGTGTTAAGACAAGAATCCCTGAACACTGACTCTGAAAGCTGTTTACATATTCATGAAGATTCTGGATTCCAGCACCAGAAAAGAATTCACAGCTAAATATTCTGTGCATGTTGCCCCTCTTACTGTGAGCCCTGTTCATTGTCTGATATGGCTGACTCACAAGCCCTGGGAGGTAGGAGTGTGACCTTGTTCTCTGGGACAGGAATCTGGGGCAGAGGGCAATGATGGGTGACAGAGAGAGAGAGAGAGCTGCCAAGATGGGGCTGGGAGGAAGACTCCAAGACCACCAGCCTTCTCACGGGGTCAGGGAGCAACCGGATCCCCTCTCTGAAGAGGCGAAGCAAAGGACAGGCAGGGCCTAGGGTGTGGTGCCTGCCATGAAGACACTGGCAGGGTCAGGTGACCTTCTATGATTCTAGGAATAATCAATTTTAGTGCCACTTGACTGAGCTCTGAGATGCCCAGATTAAACATTGCTTCCAGGTG